>JAOYRU010000645.1:7500-22500 GCA_026315105.1 Locusta migratoria
GCGGCTGGTAGAACCGGAAGGGAACACGAGCAGGTACGGTTAGGGGTAGCTGAGACATTAGTAACCGGTGGGCATAGTGTGGCACATCTATTTCACACGTACTTTCTATCCGTTACTGATAGTATGCGCTTGATTATTGGACCCTAGCAGTTACAAATAGCTTCACACACATGGATATGTCGGTCACGCCACCGCACGGAGTTTCGTCCATAATGCGGTCCTGCAAAGCAAAGGCGTCCGGTGGATACGATGAAATAACGACACCGTTACGTAACGCGTGTTCCTGTGGACGTAGCACAATCCCAGGTTATTTGTGTATCCCGTCTGTTTTAACGGGAACGTTTCCTGATTGGCTAACAGCTGCAGACATTCGACCTCTCGTCACGAAGGGGGGTACAGAGATACCATCAAACTACAGACCCATTTCACTTTTGCCAGCATTCCCACACATTATAGGAAAGGTAATGTACAGGCGGCTTCTCACCCACTTCACCACAAATGGCATATTGTCTAGATCGCAGTTTGGATTTCTGAAAGGTTCCGATATTGAGGAGGCTGTTTACACCTTCGGTGCGAACGTACGTACCTCATTAGACGATACATTGCAAGCAGCAGGTATTGTCTGTGGGTTGTCAAAGGCATTTGATTGTGTTGCACCATAACATCCTTTTACGTACATTAGGATTCTATGGGGTCACGGGAAACGCCGCCAAATGGTTCGAGTCGTACCTCACCAACAGGAATCGAAGGGTGTCGGTGCAGGCGACTGGTGAATTGGGCCAACAGTCATCATCGGGTTGGGACGCAACTACATGTGGTGTCCCACAGGGACCCATCTGAGGGCCATTGCTTTTTCGTGTGCACGTTAATGATCTCCCATCGGTTACACTACCGGGGGCGGAGTTCGGTTTGTCTGCAGGCGATACACGTATTGCAATGACGAGTACGTCACGTATGGTGATCGAAACGTCTGCTAATGATAATTCCATGAACATCGCTACATGGTTTACATCCAACTCATCGTCATTACACTTTGCAACGACGCACCACCTGCGGTTCAGAACATGTAAGAGATTTCCCGACAGCGCATGCATTGAATATGACGCAGAGCGGATGCAGGCCGTTGACAGAATTAAATGCCTGGGACTACAGCTTGGTAATACATTTAGTTGGGAGGGGCACGCCACAGAACTGCCGAAACGACTCAACAACTCTGTATTTCCAATACGGGTGGTGTCGGACATACGAATACCAACGCGCGCATACTTTGCTTACTTTCATTCCTTGATGTCACATGGTATAATACTTGTGGGGTAACCCCTCACGCCGGTCACCCGTCTTCAGAGCCCACAAACGTGTACTACGTATTATTTGTGGCGTACATTCACGGACGTCTTGTAGAAGCCTCTTCAAAGAACTGGGTATATTAACTACCGCCTCTCAGTGTATTTATTCCTTAATGGCATTTGTCATAAATAATATATCCCTTTTCCCAACAAACAGCTCGGTTCACACATACAATACTAGAAACAACAATGGTCTACACAGGGCCTTAAAAGCACCTACTTCCGTTCACAAAGGGGTCCACTACTCAGGAACACACATTTCCCATACTTTACCATCAAGTACAAACACTTTAGCTACAAATACAGGTCAGTTGAAGAGGAACCTAAACGACCTTCTAGTGGCCACCCCCTTCTACTCCGTTAGTGACCTTCTACCTTGTACCGCGTGCCGCATGCACACATACTACATCAGTACTATTACACGATCACAAGACAACCCTAAAGGAACGACCTTAAACACCTATGCATCTGTATTTACATTGTCGGTATTATTTGTTATGCAACCTGTACATTTTGTTTCCTGACATGTCCCACATCCACGAGGATCCCCTCAATTTGGGTCTACGGAACAAATGATTAATCTCATCTGATCTGCAAACGTGTGTAACTGGTATAGTGTTGCAGCCTGGCTATGAACGTGTGCGATTGGCACATCTACGGAGGGAGGTGGTGTGGCGTTAGAGGCCATGGAAGAGCCCAATCAGTAACGTGCGGGGACACGCATTACACGCATTGCACTGCAGCGGTACGCCACCTCACGGTGGAGTGCTGTGCAGGCAGAACGTGACGCAACGGCTCGACGGGCAGGTACCTTTCGCGGTCGATCCACCGGCGGCTGGCGTTTGGCTGTACATGGGATGTTAATGATGTGGTACCCGCTCGCAGAGCAGTGGACGGCGGTTCGTCGACATGGGACTACGGGCCGTGTAGCACACAGTACGGTGCGGTCGGCGACGTGGCACACGTCGGATGGGAATGTTACGTACGTCTGGACGTCTGGACATGTACACGGGCGTCGCCTGCGGGATCTATGGCCGGTAAACGGCAATGTTGTGGAATACGTGTGTACACACGACCGGCGGGCTACACGACATGTCGCCATTCACTCTTACCCATCACCGATGCCATCCATTGTTGCGGTGATTCACCGCGGCTGCCACAGACATTACGGGCGGCGGGAGGATAGGGCAGACCCATTACTACACATTCATACGCGCCAATGTACGTGCTGGGTGGGGCCGTATTTGTACATGTACGGTACGCGCACGTCACATACACTTACCTGCATGTACGTGATTGCGGCCACCTCCGACACAATACCGTACGGCCCCCGTCTGCTACATGCTATCGCTATGTCGTACAACGCAAGGGTGTCCTCCGTCGTGCGCAACCGGTTGACAGTGCTGTTCGTAACGGTTCCCGTCTCGCACGTTCATCGACAACTGTCGCCCCATGCCGCAATGATGTCCAAATACCAGGCCTTCCCTGATAATGTCGGGGGCAGGACAACGTGTCGGTGCACGGGCCCGCTATTGTTCTGAACACCGACCACCGGTACCGGTACAGGGACAACGCGCACCGACATGGCTCGGCCCACGGTTCCAAAATGGCTGTCGACCGGCTCTTGGCGGACATCCTCCGTGCACATTACACCTCACGCGATACCTCCCTAATGGGGTGTCCACGCACATGCTACCGTGGCATTTGCGCCCGTCTGCTCTACCGCTGTACCTTTCTCCCCACGATGGGACCCTTTTGTTCGCGGGCTCCCGGGGCATGCGCAACGGTTCGTGTTTACGATGCGCGGTACCCGGTCGGGCGTACAAACGACACATTGCATGTGCAGCGGGTGGAATACCCGTCACGGCCTGCGGATCGTGTATCTTTCCCGGTTACGGGGCACACGTGCGACGGCCTATCCGGTATCGGCAAATGTCACCATACTCTTTGTCCCGGGCGGTTAATGTTATTCGCATTATGCTGCTCGGTCCGGGGTCTGCTTTGATGCAGCTCTCCACCCTAGTCTCTGTCCTGAGCAGGCCTTTTCATCTCCTCATGGGAACGGCACCCCACATCCACGTGAATCGGCATACTATACGCGTCTCTCGGTCGCCCTCTGCGATTTGTACCCCCACACACCTCCCCCCCCCCCGGTGCTACATGCACGATTCCTCGATGTCTGCGATCCCCTCTTTTGGCCACGGGTCTGTCCAGTACCTCTTCATTGGCTATGCGAGCTACCCACCTAAGCATTGGCATGCTTCTGTGGCACCACATCTCAAACGCCTCTAATCTCCCCCTGTCCGCACCGCCTGTCGTCCGCGTGTCACGTCCGTACAAGGCACCTCTCCGCTCAAATGCTTTCCGACAAGACCTCCTCATACGCACATTACTGTTCGGTGTTAGCACATTTCTCGTCTTCCCGGAATGCTTTCCCTCCCATCGCCATTCTGCATTTTATGTCCTCTGTACCGCGACCATCGCCCGTTATTTCCCTACCCACGTAACAAAACGCATCTACCGCCGACATTGTATCGTTCCCCACTCTACCTCCTTCGGCGTCGCCTCATCCTCGACGACCGCACGTCCATTACTTTTGTTTTGCTCTTGTCAATGTCCATTGTATACATTCCCCGCAACACACTGTCCACTCCATTCAACCGCTCTTCCAGGTCCTTTGCTGTCTCTGGCAGCATTACACTGCCATCGGCAACACGCAATGTTGTCCTGTCGCCCCCCTGAACGTTACTCCCTATCCCAGAGCCGTCCGTGCTTTCCTTCACCGCCTGCTCGATGTGCACACTGAACAGCATCGGGGATAGGCTAGCACCCTGCCTTACGCCCTTCCCCACTGATGCTTCCCTCCCATGCCCGTCGCGTCGTATAACCGCGGTCCGGCGTTTGTACACGTATTTCCCTCGGGCGGTTACCATACGAATCTTCACATGACCTCTACAACTGTGGTGTATGTACACAGGGCCGCAAGATGACGGTGTGCCTGTCTCGGACACGCGGTGCCGCGTGTGCAGTAACGCGCAACGGACCTTCCACATCACCGCGTCTATCCGCCGACGTACGGTGTGCACGGCGACATGTCACGACGGCTTCCGGTAGACCTCCTTGCCACCTAGTTACTACTATGTTTGCACCACTGGGCGGACACTCGTGAGGAGCCCGCCAACCTTTGCGGTACGTTTGTGTACCTTCTCGGCGGCATTTATGCGCACCTGTTTCCCTTTCGTACACGGACCTCCGCACCAATTGCATGTCTGTCTCGACATGTACGCCTTCCCGACGCAGGCGTGCCAACGTCGCAGGTCCGGCACCCTCCGCCCTCGAGTCGCTGGCGACGTCGGCCGTGAACCGGGTGCGGGCCACCCCCCCCGGCCGCGCCACGCGAGTGTCGCCCAACGCGATCGGGCGCGCCCCTGCGCTCCGGGGCGGCGCCTCCTCGTTCGCCCGTCGCAATTGGTCTCTACGTGGCGGCGTCACCGCCGTCCCCGCCATTAACCCGGCCGGCTCCTCGGCGCGGTGCCGCCATCTGCCGGCCGCACGACGGCCGCCCGCCTCCCGCCGTGCCCTCGCCGGCGCCACCTATCGGCGGTTCCGCGCACCCCGTCGCCGGCAGCGCCACCTGTCGCGCCCTCGGCGCCGCACACGCTGGCGACGGCCGCGGGCCGCTCCTCCACGGCGCGTCGTCGCCCTGCACCACATCGACGGGCCGGCGGGAGGGCGGAACCGGGCTCCTGGTCTCACCCACTCGCGCGTCTGTCTGCGTTCCTTCTGTACGGACGTCCTCCGTTCGTGTACCCGTCCAATGGCCGGTGATGCACCTTGTCGTGCACGCGTATTGCCGACCTTGCGTCGTAATGCACATGTTACCTGTTCCTTTTTTGCGTGTGTGTCCGTGCCGCCGCACACACACACACACACACACACACCCCCCCCCCCCCCCCCCCCCCCCGCCCTCTTTGTATTTCTTGCCGCGCGCGCGCCGTTTCGGGTGCTCCCGTACGTGTGCCATTTGCCCGCCCGTCTCGCACTGCCGCCGGCCTCCGGCGTTCGGGTTGGCGCTCGCGGACACAAACGGTGGCGGCCGGTCCATTTGTCGCCGCGCGAACACACGCCCGCTCCTCCGGCCGCCGGCTCGCCGTCGCCGGCCCTCCTCCGCCGGGCGACCCCCGAAATTCGCGCCACGCGCGGGTGGACGGCGGGCCCTGGTCGCCCTCTCATTCCACTGTGGGCACCCCCCGGGACCGCGCCGTGACGCGTTCGCCGCCCTCCCCGACTTTCCCGCTGTCCCTATCCGCTCGGTTCGGTCGGGGGCGGCGGCGCGCGCCCCCGCCGGCCGCCGGCCGCTCGGACCGCCGCCACTCCGGCCCGGCCCGGCGCAGCGCCACCGGCCCCCGCGGGGCGCACGCGCCGCGCCGCCGGCCTGGGCGCCTCGGCCGGGCCGCGGCCGGCCGCTGCCCCCGGCGCCCGGTGCCCGTCGGGCGGGCGGCCCCGGCGCGCGGCTGTGCCCCGCACGCGCGCACGTCGCGCCGCCCTCCGCAGGCCGGCGTCGGCTGGTGTGGGGGGCGGGGCGCGGCCGCGGGCGCCGCCCGGCGCGCTGCGACGCGACGTGACGTGACCCGGCCTGGCGTCGCGTCGCGTCACCTGCCCTGCCCTCCGCTAACGTAACCTAGCGTAGCGTCGCCTAACCTAACCTACCCTAACCTAACCTAACCTAACCTAACGTGACCTAACCTAACCCAACGTGACCTAACCTAACCCAACGTAGCCTAACCTAACCCAACCTCGCCTAACCTAACCTAACCTAACCTAACCTAACGCAACCCTAACCTACCGCGGCGTACCGCGACCGCGCGTAACCTCGCCACGTCAATCCTGGTCACGGCTACCCGTCCACGACAACGGTCCTGTGACGCTGGCACCCGTTTTGTGGAACGTGCACATGTCGTTCAGAGTTCTCGGCGGATGTACATCGGTTTCGGGGGTTCTCTGTACACGGTTTACACGGTTCTGCAAACTACGACACATCGCCACGACAATTGGTGTCCCTCGGGATACTCGTTTGCCTAATTGTACGGACATGGTTCCGACCGCAGTTCCCAATAGCTGGCAACGGGTTCTACAGGTAGGCCGGATGGCATTGTTCCGTGCGGATTATACCCTGTGGGGTAATTGCAATAATGGGGTGTCCATTGACAAGCTACCGTGGACTGTGCACCCGTTTCCTTCCAACAATTCGACCCGCTTTTGTTTCCCTCCCGAGCTCTTGGGGCATGTGCAATGGTTCTTGTCTCCGGTGGGCAGTACTCGCTCATTGAATGTGCGGCAAGTGTATGTGTCCCGGGTGAGGGGCACGAATGAGACGGCTACTCGGATACCCACCGTGGTGAACGCACGTTTGTTTCTTTTGTTTCGTGCTCTTCGGGCGGTTAGATGGCAATGTTCACATGCACTCTAGACGTGCAGTATATGTACACAGAGGCCCCCAAGGCAATGCGGATTTCCCGACGGCAATGGTGCCGGTGTACAGTGACGTGACGATGCATTCCACATTGCTTTGCGAGCTCTGTTTGCGCTGTTGGGCAAATAGTTCTGTCAGGCCAACTCCAAAACGACCCCGGTTTGTGGTCAATTGCTACCAGTTCGCCGGCGAGGATCGCCAGAGGTGTTTCGGTTTTGTGCGGAGAACCCCGGACCGTCACAGTGGCGTGTCAATGGATTCCCCATCATTGCATTCGCCGCACGACGTGTGGTGTGCACAGTCAAATGTCATTAGCATTGCCTGTACAGCTCTTTGGGAGCGACTTCCAACTGTGGTCGGAACTATGTGTGTAAACGACGGCAGCAACAAACACCACAAACGAGCAGGGAAAAACAGCAGGAACAACCGCAGTAGCGAAACCAACAAGAAACGAACAGAAACGACCATGAAGGAAAAACAAACGAACCGCAAACGGGCGGAGAAGGCGAAACAAACAACCACAACGGTCTGCGGGAATGTTCCGTATGTTTGTCGGCGAACTGTTGCAGAGCTATTTACGTTTTGCACACCGCACCTGTCGCGCATCCGTCTAGAACTCCGAAAGGACAAAGGAAAAGAAAGGGTTGCCAACTCCACGGGACCCACTGCAATGGGTTTGGCGTCGTTGCCCTATCGTTACCGGTTGCTCCCTGGGACGCAACACGCGATTCGTACGATTGCGTGCGACGGTCACCCGGTGGTGCACTTTCTTGCCAGAGTGCGTGGCGACCGGTACGGTGGGCCGGCGGGCGGGCGGCGACGCCGGCCGGCGGGCGGGGCCCGCGCGGCGGCGGTGGGGCGGGCGGCGCGGGCGCGCGCGCCGGCCGCGCGGCGCCGGCGCGCTGCCGCCGAGGCGGCGGCCTGGCGCGGCGCGCGGCGGGCGGGAGGGGCGCGCGGCGGCGCGCGGCCGGCGCGGCTCCCCGCGAGTGGGGGCGGCGGCGGGGCGCGCTGTGCGAAGCGCGGCGCGGCGGCTGCGGCCTGTGTGGGCTGCTCCGCCGCCCGGCGTTCGGCGGCCCGACTCCGGCTGCTGGCTCGGTGGCCCCGGCGGTTCTCGCCGGCGGCTTGTACCGCGGCCGGCGGCCGGTGACTCGGCCGCGCCCGCCCGCTTCTGCACGCCGCCTACGGGGCGGGGCCCCGGCCCCGCCCTTGTGGCGCCGGCGCCGGAGCTTCCGGCCGGCCTCGGCCGTCCGTGTTGCCTCCCGCCGGCAATGCCACGACAGCACGCTCCCGGGCCTCTGCCGGCAGCGGCAAGCTCAGTTGGGAGCACGGGTTTTCTGAACTCGTCTACTCGCCTGTCTCCGGGCGATTGCGCCTCTCTCGGACCCGACCACGTGCTTCGGCCGGCGCCGCGCGCCGCCGGGACCTGAGAGGGTTTCGAGGTGTATCGTGCAGGGGAGCCCCGCCTCCTCCTGGACTCTTCTTCCTGGTGCGAACTGCGTGTTCGCGCGGGCCGCCGGGATGCACTCCCGGCCAGGCCTCGCTGCTACGCTATGCAAGCAAGGCAGCTCCCTGGTTGATCCTGCCAGTAGTCATATGCTTGTCTCAAAGATTAAGCCATGCATGTCTCAGTACAAGCCGCATTAAGGTGAAACCGCGAATGGCTCATTAAATCAGTTATGGTTCCTTAGATCGTACCCACGTTACTTGGATAACTGTGGTAATTCTAGAGCTAATACATGCAAACAGAGTCCCGACCAGAGATGGAAGGGACGCTTTTATTAGATCAAAACCAATCGGTCGGCTCGTCCGGTCCGTTTGCCTTGGTGACTCTGAATAACTTTGGGCTGATCGCACGGTCTCCGTACCGGCGACGCATCTTTCAAATGTCTGCCTTATCAACTGTCGATGGTAGGTTCTGCGCCTACCATGGTTGTAACGGGTAACGGGGAATCAGGGTTCGATTCCGGAGAGGGAGCCTGAGAAACGGCTACCACATCCAAGGAAGGCAGCAGGCGCGCAAATTACCCACTCCCGGCACGGGGAGGTAGTGACGAAAAATAACGATACGGGACTCATCCGAGGCCCCGTAATCGGAATGAGTACACTTTAAATCCTTTAACGAGTATCTATTGGAGGGCAAGTCTGGTGCCAGCAGCCGCGGTAATTCCAGCTCCAATAGCGTATATTAAAGTTGTTGCGGTTAAAAAGCTCGTAGTTGGATTTGTGTCCCACGCTGTTGGTTCACCGCCCGTCGGTGTTTAACTGGCATGTATCGTGGGACGTCCTGCCGGTGGGGCGAGCCGAAGGCGCGCGGCCGCCTCGTGCGTGCCCGTGCGTCCCGAGGCGGACCCCGTTGAAATCCTACCGCGGTGCTCTTTACCGAGTGTCGAGGTGGGCCGGCACGTTTACTTTGAACAAATTAGAGTGCTTAAAGCAGGCAAGCCCGCCTGAATACTGTGTGCATGGAATAATGGAATAGGACCTCGGTTCTATTTTGTTGGTTTTCGGAACCCGAGGTAATGATTAATAGGGACAGGCGGGGGCATTCGTATTGCGACGTTAGAGGTGAAATTCTTGGATCGTCGCAAGACGAACAGAAGCGAAAGCATTTGCCAAGTATGTTTTCATTAATCAAGAACGAAAGTTAGAGGTTCGAAGGCGATCAGATACCGCCCTAGTTCTAACCATAAACGATGCCAGCCAGCGATCCGCCGCAGTTCCTCCGATGACTCGGCGGGCAGCCTCCGGGAAACCAAAGCTTTTGGGTTCCGGGGGAAGTATGGTTGCAAAGCTGAAACTTAAAGGAATTGACGGAAGGGCACCACCAGGAGTGGAGCCTGCGGCTTAATTTGACTCAACACGGGAAACCTCACCAGGCCCGGACACCGGAAGGATTGACAGATTGATAGCTCTTTCTTGATTCGGTGGGTGGTGGTGCATGGCCGTTCTTAGTTGGTGGAGCGATTTGTCTGGTTAATTCCGATAACGAACGAGACTCTAGCCTGCTAACTAGTCGCGTGACATCCTTCGTGCTGTCAGCGATTACTTTTCTTCTTAGAGGGACAGGCGGCTTCTAGCCGCACGAGATTGAGCAATAACAGGTCTGTGATGCCCTTAGATGTTCTGGGCCGCACGCGCGCTACACTGAAGGAATCAGCGTGTCTTCCTAGGCCGAAAGGTCGGGGTAACCCGCTGAACCTCCTTCGTGCTAGGGATTGGGGCTTGCAATTGTTCCCCATGAACGAGGAATTCCCAGTAAGCGCGAGTCATAAGCTCGCGTTGATTACGTCCCTGCCCTTTGTACACACCGCCCGTCGCTACTACCGATTGAATGATTTAGTGAGGTCTTCGGACTGGTACGCGGCATCGACTCTGTCGTTGCCGATGCTACCGGAAAGATGACCAAACTTGATCATTTAGAGGAAGTAAAAGTCGTAACAAGGTTTCCGTAGGTGAACCTGCGGAAGGATCATTACCGACTTGACTGCATGTCTTGCGATGTGCGTGTCTTGTCGCGCATACAGACACTGCGCCTCCTGGGCGCGCGCCGCGTGCGGGACCACGCGCACGTCTCAAAACTAACTGCTGAGCTGGTGTACGAGCGCTGAAGCTCCGGAGGCGGGAGGCCCGCGGCACCTGGCGCCCGGCGCCGGTTTTGAATGACTTTCGCCCGAGTGCCTCTCTGCTCCGGTGTGGAGCCGTACGACGAATGTGGAATGGAACAGGGGCCGTCAAACGCCCCGGTCCCGCCTATGAAAAACAGTTGCGCACGCAACGAACAGACAAACAAATTGTGAAAAAGATCACCCAGGACGGCGGATCACTCGGCTCGTGGGTCGATGAAGAACGCAGCAAATTGCGCGTCGACATGTGAACTGCAGGACACATGAACATCGACGTTTCGAACGCACATTGCGGTCCATGGATTCCGTTCCCGGGCCACGTCTGGCTGAGGGTCGGCTACGTATACTGAAGCCGGCAGGCGTTTCGGCGCCCGCCTCGCTTCGGAGACTTGGGAGCGTCGTGTCGGGGCGCGAGCCTCGGCGCGTCTCCTGAAATGCGCGTAGCGCGCCGCGCCCGTCGCCCGGTCGGTTCGCATACCGGTACTGTGTCTCGGTAGCGTGCACAGCCGACTGGTCGCACGTGGCGCAGCCTCTCAAACAACGACCTCAGAGCAGGCGAGACTACCCGCTGAATTTAAGCATATTACTAAGCGGAGGAAAAGAAACTAACAAGGATTCCCCCAGTAGCGGCGAGCGAACAGGGAAGAGTCCAGCACCGAACCCCGCAGGCTGCCGCCTGTCGTGGCATGTGGTGTTTGGGAGGGTCCACTACCCCGACGCCTCGCGCCGAGTCCAAGTCCAACTTGAATGAGGCCACGGCCCGTAGAGGGTGCCAGGCCCGTAGCGGCCGGTGCGAGCGTCGGCGGGACCTCTCCTTCGAGTCGGGTTGCTTGAGAGTGCAGCTCCAAGTGGGTGGTAAACTCCATCTGAGACTAAATATGACCACGAGACCGATAGCGAACAAGTACCGTGAGGGAAAGTTGAAAAGAACTTTGAAGAGAGAGTTCAAAAGTACGTGAAACCGTTCTGGGGTAAACGTGAGAAGTCCGAAAGGTCGAACGGGTGAGATTCACGCCCATCCGGCCACTGGCCCCCGCCCTCGGCAGATGGGGCCGGCCGCCCGCGCGGAGCAATCCGCGGCGGGGTCGTGTCCGGTTGCCTTTCCACTCGCCGCGGGGTGGGGCCGTTCCAGTGTGCGGTGGGCCGCACTTCTCCCCTAGTAGGACGTCGCGACCCGCTGGGTGCCGGCCTACGGCCCGGGTGCGCAGCCTGTCCTTCCGCGGGCCTCGGTTCGCGTCTGTTGGGCAGAGCCCCGGTGTCCCGGCTGGCTGCTCGGCGGTACATCTGGAGGAGTCGATTCGCCCTTCGGGGCGCCCGGGCTCCCGGCAAGCGCGCGCGGTTCTTCCCGGATGACGGACCTACCTGGCCCGGCCCCGGACCCGCGCCGCTGTTGGCTCGGGATGCTCTCGGGCGGAATAATCGCTCCCGTCAGCGGCGCTTCAGCTTTGGACAATTTCACGACCCGTCTTGAAACACGGACCAAGGAGTCTAACATGTGCGCGAGTCATTGGGCTGTACGAAACCTAAAGGCGTAATGAAAGTGAAGGTCTCGCCTTGCGCGGGCCGAGGGAGGATGGGGCTTCCCCGCCCTTAACGGGGCGGCGGCCTCCGCACTCCCGGGGCGTCTCGTCCTCATTGCGAGGTGAGGCGCACCTAGAGCGTACACGTTGGGACCCGAAAGATGGTGAACTATGCCTGGCCAGGACGAAGTCAGGGGAAACCCTGATGGAGGTCCGTAGCGATTCTGACGTGCAAATCGATCGTCGGAGCTGGGTATAGGGGCGAAAGACTAATCGAACCATCTAGTAGCTGGTTCCCTCCGAAGTTTCCCTCAGGATAGCTGGTGCTCGTACGAGTCTCATCCGGTAAAGCGAATGATTAGAGGCCTTGGGGCCGAAACGACCTCAACCTATTCTCAAACTTTAAATGGGTGAGATCTCCGGCTTGCTTGATATGCTGAAGCCGCGAGCAAACGACTCGGATCGGAGTGCCAAGTGGGCCACTTTTGGTAAGCAGAACTGGCGCTGTGGGATGAACCAAACGCCGAGTTAAGGCGCCCGAATCGACGCTCATGGGAAACCATGAAAGGCGTTGGTTGCTTAAGACAGCAGGACGGTGGCCATGGAAGTCGGAATCCGCTAAGGAGTGTGTAACAACTCACCTGCCGAAGCAACTAGCCCTGAAAATGGATGGCGCTGAAGCGTCGTGCCTATACTCGGCCGTCAGTCTGGCAGTCATGGCCGGTCCTCGCGGCCGGCCGCGAAGCCCTGACGAGTAGGAGGGTCGCGGCGGTGAGCGCAGAAGGGTCTGGGCGTGAGCCTGCCTGGAGCCGCCGTCGGTGCAGATCTTGGTGGTAGTAGCAAATACTCCAGCGAGGCCCTGGAGGGCTGACGCGGAGAAGGGTTTCGTGTGAACAGCCGTTGCACACGAGTCAGTCGATCCTAAGCCCTAGGAGAAATCCGATGTCGATGGGGGCCGTCATAGCATGATGCCTATTTGTGCTGGCCCCCGTTGGGCGAAAGGGAATCCGGTTCCTATTCCGGAACCCGGCAGCGGAACCGATACAAGTCGGGCCCCTCTTTTAGAGATGCTCGTCGGGGTAACCCAAAAGGACCCGGAGACGCCGTCGGGAGATCGGGGAAGAGTTTTCTTTTCTGCATGAGCGTTCGAGTTCCCTGGAATCCTCTAGCAGGGAGATAGGGTTTGGAACGCGAAGAGCACCGCAGTTGCGGCGGTGTCCCGATCTTCCCCTCGGACCTTGAAAATCCGGGAGAGGGCCACGTGGAGGTGTCGCGCCGGTTCGTACCCATATCCGCAGCAGGTCTCCAAGGTGAAGAGCCTCTAGTCGATAGAATAATGTAGGTAAGGGAAGTCGGCAAATTGGATCCGTAACTTCGGGATAAGGATTGGCTCTGAGGATCGGGGCGTGTCGGGCTTGGTCGGGAAGTGGGTCAGCGCTAACGTGCCGGGCCTGGGCGAGGTGAGTGCCGTAGGGGTGCCGGTAAGTGCGGGCGCTTAGCGCGGGCGTGGTCTGCTCTCGCCGTTGGTCGGCCTCGTGCTGGCCGGCGGTGCAGGATGCGCGCGCCTGCGCGGCGTTCGCGCCCCGGTGCTTCAACCTGCGCGCAGGATCCGAGCTCGGTCCCGTGCCTTGGCCTCCCACGGATCTTCCTTGCTGCGAGGCCGCGTCCGCCTTAGCGCGCTCCTTCGGGGGTGCGCGGGTGCGCGGATTCTCTTCGGCCGCCATTCAACGATCAACTCAGAACTGGCACGGACTGGGGGAATCCGACTGTCTAATTAAAACAAAGCATTGCGATGGCCCTAGCGGGTGTTGACGCAATGTGATTTCTGCCCAGTGCTCTGAATGTCAACGTGAAGAAATTCAAGCAAGCGCGGGTAAACGGCGGGAGTAACTATGACTCTCTTAAGGTAGCCAAATGCCTCGTCATCTAATTAGTGACGCGCATGAATGGATTAACGAGATTCCCGCTGTCCCTATCTACTCTCTAGTGGACTTGTAAGTCTCCTTGTGTGCTGTAAGTCCTCCTTTTTATTCGCGGGGAGGCCGCCTATAGGCGAGGAGCAAGTCCAAAGCGCTGGCCACGCTACTAGAGCGGGTCCCCGGGTGGCGGATAGGGGAATCCTCCTGTAATGGGAGGGTGTCGCTGAATAAATCGAATAGGCGACCCCGGACCAAGGCAAGTGGTTCCGCTGAGGACCCCCCGTAATAGGGGGTCACTGCTCTATAAAATGAAGGGGCAGTCCATGCACTTTTGCCCTCCTGTAATGGGAGGTGGTCACTGAATAAAATGAATAGGTGACTGCATGGGGCCCTCTGTGGTGGAGGGTTACTACTGAATACATTGAACAGGTAGTCTCAGTCGGGCCGCGATCAAGGGTGATTGGCCAGGGTACATCGTTTGAGGTGTCGGACCACGTTTCTCAACGTGGAATTAACTAGTATCCGAGAGCCAATAGCTCAAGAGCTGGCCACGATGTTACCCTGTCAACTGCACGGCGATCACCCTAAAAAACTGTCCATGTTCAAACTGATTCCTAGCTTGCTACGTGGTAGTCTGATAGGTGGAAAGGGGCGAACATGGCAGAATACATCAGTGCAGTAGAGGTTCGCTCCTGCGTCCTCGACCGGTAACTCGTCACACGGAGTGGGAGGAGTCCCGCTGACACGAGTAGTGTGGGTAAACACACGACCAAGCGGTATGCGGTGGGATAGCCGTTGGAGGTGTCGGATCATGCGGTGGCATGATATAGTATCCGAACCCAGAGTGGTAGACCCCTGACCTTGCAGTGACAGCATGAGTCGGATGAGGCTCGGCGATGTCCCAGAGCTGACCACGCGCTGCATACTCACAAAACAGCTGAGAACTACCCGATCCCAATACTGGGTAAAGGGCGTTGCTCAGTTTGTAGAAGACGTGTGGTAGAGGTCTCGTGAATTTGAGTCCTCGAACAGCGACTCGTCATGTGGCACGTCGAATTTCGCCAAAACGAGTACCCATCGTCGATGGGGAAACATGGGATGAAAGCTGGGGAAGTCGTC
>JAOYRU010000645.1:27500-37500 GCA_026315105.1 Locusta migratoria
CCTCACGCCGGTCACCCGTCTTCAGAGCCCACAAACGTGTACTACGTATTATTTGTGGCGTACATTCACGGACGTCTTGTAGAAGCCTCTTCAAAGAACTGGGTATATTAACTACCGCCTCTCAGTGTATTTATTCCTTAATGGCATTTGTCATAAATAATATATCCCTTTTCCCAACAAACAGCTCGGTTCACACATACAATACTAGAAACAACAATGGTCTACACAGGGCCTTAAAAGCACCTACTTCCGTTCACAAAGGGGTCCACTACTCAGGAACACACATTTCCCATACTTTACCATCAAGTACAAACACTTTAGCTACAAATACAGGTCAGTTGAAGAGGAACCTAAACGACCTTCTAGTGGCCACCCCCTTCTACTCCGTTAGTGACCTTCTACCTTGTACCGCGTGCCGCATGCACACATACTACATCAGTACTATTACACGATCACAAGACAACCCTAAAGGAACGACCTTAAACACCTATGTATCTGTATTTACATTGTCGGTATTATTTGTTATGCAACCTGTACATTTTGTTTCCTGACATGTCCCACATCCACGAGGATCCCCTCAATTTGGGTCTACGGAACAAATGATTAATCTCATCTGATCTGCAAACGTGTGTAACTGGTATAGTGTTGCAGCCTGGCTATGAACGTGTGCGATTGGCACATCTACGGAGGGAGGTGGTGTGGCGTTAGAGGCCATGGAAGAGCCCAATCAGTAACGTGCGGGGACACGCATTACACGCATTGCACTGCAGCGGTACGCCACCTCACGGTGGAGTGCTGTGCAGGCAGAACGTGACGCAACGGCTCGACGGGCAGGTACCTTTCGCGGTCGATCCACCGGCGGCTGGCGTTTGGCTGTACATGGGATGTTAATGATGTGGTACCCGCTCGCAGAGCAGTGGACGGCGGTTCGTCGACATGGGACTACGGGCCGTGTAGCACACAGTACGGTGCGGTCGGCGACGTGGCACACGTCGGATGGGAATGTTACGTACGTCTGGACGTCTGGACATGTACACGGGCGTCGCCTGCGGGATCTATGGCCGGTAAACGGCAATGTTGTGGAATACGTGTGTACACACGACCGGCGGGCTACACGACATGTCGCCATTCACTCTTACCCATCACCGATGCCATCCATTGTTGCGGTGATTCACCGCGGCTGCCACAGACATTACGGGCGGCGGGAGGATAGGGCAGACCCATTACTACACATTCATACGCGCCAATGTACGTGCTGGGTGGGGCCGTATTTGTACATGTACGGTACGCGCACGTCACATACACTTACCTGCATGTACGTGATTGCGGCCACCTCCGACACAATACCGTACGGCCCCCGTCTGCTACATGCTATCGCTATGTCGTACAACGCAAGGGTGTCCTCCGTCGTGCGCAACCGGTTGACAGTGCTGTTCGTAACGGTTCCCGTCTCGCACGTTCATCGACAACTGTCGCCCCATGCCGCAATGATGTCCAAATACCAGGCCTTCCCTGATAATGTCGGGGGCAGGACAACGTGTCGGTGCACGGGCCCGCTATTGTTCTGAACACCGACCACCGGTACCGGTACAGGGACAACGCGCACCGACATGGCTCGGCCCACGGTTCCAAAATGGCTGTCGACCGGCTCTTGGCGGACATCCTCCGTGCACATTACACCTCACGCGATACCTCCCGTAATGGGGTGTCCACGCACATGCTACCGTGGCATTTGCGCCCGTCTGCTCTACCGCTGTACCTTTCTCCCCACGATGGGACCCTTTTGTTCGCGGGCTCCCGGGGCATGCGCAACGGTTCGTGTTTACGATGCGCGGTACCCGGTCGGGCGTACAAACGACACATTGCATGTGCAGCGGGTGGAATACCCGTCACGGCCTGTGGATCGTGTATCTTTCCCGGTTACGGGGCACACGTGCGACGGCCTATCCGGTATCGGCAAATGTCACCATACTCTTTGTCCCGGGCGGTTAATGTTATTCGCATTATGCTGCTCGGTCCGGGGTCTGCTTTGATGCAGCTCTCCACCCTAGTCTCTGTCCTGAGCAGGCCTTTTCATCTCCTCATGGGAACGGCACCCCACATCCACGTGAATCGGCATACTATACGCGTCTCTCGGTCGCCCTCTGCGATTTGTACCCCCACACACCTCCCCCCCCCCGGTGCTACATGCACGATTCCTCGATGTCTGCGATCCCCTCTTTTGGCCACGGGTCTGTCCAGTACCTCTTCATTGGCTATGCGAGCTACCCACCTAAGCATTGGCATGCTTCTGTGGCACCACATCTCAAACGCCTCTAATCTCCCCCTGTCCGCACCGCCTGTCGTCCGCGTGTCACGTCCGTACAAGGCACCTCTCCGCTCAAATGCTTTCCGACAAGACCTCCTCATACGCACATTACTGTTCGGTGTTAGCACATTTCTCGTCTTCCCGGAATGCTTTCCCTCCCATCGCCATTCTGCATTTTATGTCCTCTGTACCGCGACCATCGCCCGTTATTTCCCTACCCACGTAACAAAACGCATCTACCGCCGACATTGTATCGTTCCCCACTCTACCTCCTTCGGCGTCGCCTCATCCTCGACGACCGCACGTCCATTACTTTTGTTTTGCTCTTGTCAATGTCCATTGTATACATTCCCCGCAACACACTGTCCACTCCATTCAACCGCTCTTCCAGGTCCTTTGCTGTCTCTGGCAGCATTACACTGCCATCGGCAACACGCAATGTTGTCCTGTCGCCCCCCTGAACGTTACTCCCTATCCCAGAGCCGTCCGTGCTTTCCTTCACCGCCTGCTCGATGTGCACACTGAACAGCATCGGGGATAGGCTAGCACCCTGCCTTACGCCCTTCCCCACTGATGCTTCCCTCCCATGCCCGTCGCGTCGTATAACCGCGGTCCGGCGTTTGTACACGTATTTCCCTCGGGCGGTTACCATACGAATCTTCACATGACCTCTACAACTGTGGTGTATGTACACAGGGCCGCAAGATGACGGTGTGCCTGTCTCGGACACGCGGTGCCGCGTGTGCAGTAACGCGCAACGGACCTTCCACATCACCGCGTCTATCCGCCGACGTACGGTGTGCACGGCGACATGTCACGACGGCTTCCGGTAGACCTCCTTGCCACCTAGTTACTACTATGTTTGCACCACTGGGCGGACACTCGTGAGGAGCCCGCCAACCTTTGCGGTACGTTTGTGTACCTTCTCGGCGGCATTTATGCGCACCTGTTTCCCTTTCGTACACGGACCTCCGCACCAATTGCATGTCTGTCTCGACATGTACGCCTTCCCGACGCAGGCGTGCCAACGTCGCAGGTCCGGCACCCTCCGCCCTCGAGTCGCTGGCGACGTCGGCCGTGAACCGGGTGCGGGCCACCCCCCCCGGCCGCGCCACGCGAGTGTCGCCCAACGCGATCGGGCGCGCCCCTGCGCTCCGGGGCGGCGCCTCCTCGTTCGCCCGTCGCAATTGGTCTCTACGTGGCGGCGTCACCGCCGTCCCCGCCATTAACCCGGCCGGCTCCTCGGCGCGGTGCCGCCATCTGCCGGCCGCACGACGGCCGCCCGCCTCCCGCCGTGCCCTCGCCGGCGCCACCTATCGGCGGTTCCGCGCACCCGTCGCCGGCAGCGCCACCTGTCGCGCCCTCGGCGCCGCACACGCTGGCGACGGCCGCGGGCCGCTCCTCCACGGCGCGTCGTCGCCCTGCACCACATCGACGGGCCGGCGGGAGGGCGGAACCGGGCTCCTGGTCTCACCCACTCGCGCGTCTGTCTGCGTTCCTTCTGTACGGACGTCCTCCGTTCGTGTACCCGTCCAATGGCCGGTGATGCACCTTGTCGTGCACGCGTATTGCCGACCTTGCGTCGTAATGCACATGTTACCTGTTCCTTTTTTGCGTGTGTGTCCGTGCCGCCGCACACACACACACACACACACACACCCCCCCCCCCCCCCCCCCCCCCCGCCCTCTTTGTATTTCTTGCCGCGCGCGCGCCGTTTCGGGTGCTCCCGTACGTGTGCCATTTGCCCGCCCGTCTCGCACTGCCGCCGGCCTCCGGCGTTCGGGTTGGCGCTCGCGGACACAAACGGTGGCGGCCGGTCCATTTGTCGCCGCGCGAACACACGCCCGCTCCTCCGGCCGCCGGCTCGCCGTCGCCGGCCCTCCTCCGCCGGGCGACCCCCGAAATTCGCGCCACGCGCGGGTGGACGGCGGGCCCTGGTCGCCCTCTCATTCCACTGTGGGCACCCCCCGGGACCGCGCCGTGACGCGTTCGCCGCCCTCCCCGACTTTCCCGCTGTCCCTATCCGCTCGGTTCGGTCGGGGGCGGCGGCGCGCGCCCCCGCCGGCCGCCGGCCGCTCGGACCGCCGCCACTCCGGCCCGGCCCGGCGCAGCGCCACCGGCCCCCGCGGGGCGCACGCGCCGCGCCGCCGGCCTGGGCGCCTCGGCCGGGCCGCGGCCGGCCGCTGCCCCGGCGCCCGGTGCCCGTCGGGCGGGCGGCCCCGGCGCGCGGCTGTGCCCCGCACGCGCGCACGTCGCGCCGCCCTCCGCAGGCCGGCGTCGGCTGGTGTGGGGGGCGGGGCGCGGCCGCGGGCGCCGCCCGGCGCGCTGCGACGCGACGTGACGTGACCCGGCCTGGCGTCGCGTCGCGTCACCTGCCCTGCCCTCCGCTAACGTAACCTAGCGTAGCGTCGCCTAACCTAACCTACCCTAACCTAACCTAACCTAACCTAACGTGACCTAACCTAACCCAACGTGACCTAACCTAACCCAACGTAGCCTAACCTAACCCAACCTCGCCTAACCTAACCTAACCTAACCTAACCTAACGCAACCCTAACCTACCGCGGCGTACCGCGACCGCGCGTAACCTCGCCACGTCAATCCTGGTCACGGCTACCCGTCCACGACAACGGTCCTGTGACGCTGGCACCCGTTTTGTGGAACGTGCACATGTCGTTCAGAGTTCTCGGCGGATGTACATCGGTTTCGGGGGTTCTCTGTACACGGTTTACACGGTTCTGCAAACTACGACACATCGCCACGACAATTGGTGTCCCTCGGGATACTCGTTTGCCTAATTGTACGGACATGGTTCCGACCGCAGTTCCCAATAGCTGGCAACGGGTTCTACAGGTAGGCCGGATGGCATTGTTCCGTGCGGATTATACCCTGTGGGGTAATTGCAATAATGGGGTGTCCATTGACAAGCTACCGTGGACTGTGCACCCGTTTCCTTCCAACAATTCGACCCGCTTTTGTTTCCCTCCCGAGCTCTTGGGGCATGTGCAATGGTTCTTGTCTCCGGTGGGCAGTACTCGCTCATTGAATGTGCGGCAAGTGTATGTGTCCCGGGTGAGGGGCACGAATGAGACGGCTACTCGGATACCCACCGTGGTGAACGCACGTTTGTTTCTTTTGTTTCGTGCTCTTCGGGCGGTTAGATGGCAATGTTCACATGCACTCTAGACGTGCAGTATATGTACACAGAGGCCCCCAAGGCAATGCGGATTTCCCGACGGCAATGGTGCCGGTGTACAGTGACGTGACGATGCATTCCACATTGCTTTGCGAGCTCTGTTTGCGCTGTTGGGCAAATAGTTCTGTCAGGCCAACTCCAAAACGACCCCGGTTTGTGGTCAATTGCTACCAGTTCGCCGGCGAGGATCGCCAGAGGTGTTTCGGTTTTGTGCGGAGAACCCCGGACCGTCACAGTGGCGTGTCAATGGATTCCCCATCATTGCATTCGCCGCACGACGTGTGGTGTGCACAGTCAAATGTCATTAGCATTGCCTGTACAGCTCTTTGGGAGCGACTTCCAACTGTGGTCGGAACTATGTGTGTAAACGACGGCAGCAACAAACACCACAAACGAGCAGGGAAAAACAGCAGGAACAACCGCAGTAGCGAAACCAACAAGAAACGAACAGAAACGACCATGAAGGAAAAACAAACGAACCGCAAACGGGCGGAGAAGGCGAAACAAACAACCACAACGGTCTGCGGGAATGTTCCGTATGTTTGTCGGCGAACTGTTGCAGAGCTATTTACGTTTTGCACACCGCACCTGTCGCGCATCCGTCTAGAACTCCGAAAGGACAAAGGAAAAGAAAGGGTTGCCAACTCCACGGGACCCACTGCAATGGGTTTGGCGTCGTTGCCCTATCGTTACCGGTTGCTCCCTGGGACGCAACACGCGATTCGTACGATTGCGTGCGACGGTCACCCGGTGGTGCACTTTCTTGCCAGAGTGCGTGGCGACCGGTACGGTGGGCCGGCGGGCGGGCGGCGACGCCGGCCGGCGGGCGGGGCCCGCGCGGCGGCGGTGGGGCGGGCGGCGCGGGCGCGCGCGCCGGCCGCGCGGCGCCGGCGCGCTGCCGCCGAGGCGGCGGCCTGGCGCGGCGCGCGGCGGGCGGGAGGGGCGCGCGGCGGCGCGCGGCCGGCGCGGCTCCCCGCGAGTGGGGGCGGCGGCGGGGCGCGCTGTGCGAAGCGCGGCGCGGCGGCTGCGGCCTGTGTGGGCTGCTCCGCCGCCCGGCGTTCGGCGGCCCGACTCCGGCTGCTGGCTCGGTGGCCCCGGCGGTTCTCGCCGGCGGCTTGTACCGCGGCCGGCGGCCGGTGACTCGGCCGCGCCCGCCCGCTTCTGCACGCCGCCTACGGGGCGGGGCCCCGGCCCCGCCCTTGTGGCGCCGGCGCCGGAGCTTCCGGCCGGCCTCGGCCGTCCGTGTTGCCTCCCGCCGGCAATGCCACGACAGCACGCTCCCGGGCCTCTGCCGGCAGCGGCAAGCTCAGTTGGGAGCACGGGTTTTCTGAACTCGTCTACTCGCCTGTCTCCGGGCGATTGCGCCTCTCTCGGACCCGACCACGTGCTTCGGCCGGCGCCGCGCGCCGCCGGGACCTGAGAGGGTTTCGAGGTGTATCGTGCAGGGGAGCCCCGCCTCCTCCTGGACTCTTCTTCCTGGTGCGAACTGCGTGTTCGCGCGGGCCGCCGGGATGCACTCCCGGCCAGGCCTCGCTGCTACGCTATGCAAGCAAGGCAGCTCCCTGGTTGATCCTGCCAGTAGTCATATGCTTGTCTCAAAGATTAAGCCATGCATGTCTCAGTACAAGCCGCATTAAGGTGAAACCGCGAATGGCTCATTAAATCAGTTATGGTTCCTTAGATCGTACCCACGTTACTTGGATAACTGTGGTAATTCTAGAGCTAATACATGCAAACAGAGTCCCGACCAGAGATGGAAGGGACGCTTTTATTAGATCAAAACCAATCGGTCGGCTCGTCCGGTCCGTTTGCCTTGGTGACTCTGAATAACTTTGGGCTGATCGCACGGTCTCCGTACCGGCGACGCATCTTTCAAATGTCTGCCTTATCAACTGTCGATGGTAGGTTCTGCGCCTACCATGGTTGTAACGGGTAACGGGGAATCAGGGTTCGATTCCGGAGAGGGAGCCTGAGAAACGGCTACCACATCCAAGGAAGGCAGCAGGCGCGCAAATTACCCACTCCCGGCACGGGGAGGTAGTGACGAAAAATAACGATACGGGACTCATCCGAGGCCCCGTAATCGGAATGAGTACACTTTAAATCCTTTAACGAGTATCTATTGGAGGGCAAGTCTGGTGCCAGCAGCCGCGGTAATTCCAGCTCCAATAGCGTATATTAAAGTTGTTGCGGTTAAAAAGCTCGTAGTTGGATTTGTGTCCCACGCTGTTGGTTCACCGCCCGTCGGTGTTTAACTGGCATGTATCGTGGGACGTCCTGCCGGTGGGGCGAGCCGAAGGCGCGCGGCCGCCTCGTGCGTGCCCGTGCGTCCCGAGGCGGACCCCGTTGAAATCCTACCGCGGTGCTCTTTACCGAGTGTCGAGGTGGGCCGGCACGTTTACTTTGAACAAATTAGAGTGCTTAAAGCAGGCAAGCCCGCCTGAATACTGTGTGCATGGAATAATGGAATAGGACCTCGGTTCTATTTTGTTGGTTTTCGGAACCCGAGGTAATGATTAATAGGGACAGGCGGGGGCATTCGTATTGCGACGTTAGAGGTGAAATTCTTGGATCGTCGCAAGACGAACAGAAGCGAAAGCATTTGCCAAGTATGTTTTCATTAATCAAGAACGAAAGTTAGAGGTTCGAAGGCGATCAGATACCGCCCTAGTTCTAACCATAAACGATGCCAGCCAGCGATCCGCCGCAGTTCCTCCGATGACTCGGCGGGCAGCCTCCGGGAAACCAAAGCTTTTGGGTTCCGGGGGAAGTATGGTTGCAAAGCTGAAACTTAAAGGAATTGACGGAAGGGCACCACCAGGAGTGGAGCCTGCGGCTTAATTTGACTCAACACGGGAAACCTCACCAGGCCCGGACACCGGAAGGATTGACAGATTGATAGCTCTTTCTTGATTCGGTGGGTGGTGGTGCATGGCCGTTCTTAGTTGGTGGAGCGATTTGTCTGGTTAATTCCGATAACGAACGAGACTCTAGCCTGCTAACTAGTCGCGTGACATCCTTCGTGCTGTCAGCGATTACTTTTCTTCTTAGAGGGACAGGCGGCTTCTAGCCGCACGAGATTGAGCAATAACAGGTCTGTGATGCCCTTAGATGTTCTGGGCCGCACGCGCGCTACACTGAAGGAATCAGCGTGTCTTCCTAGGCCGAAAGGTCGGGGTAACCCGCTGAACCTCCTTCGTGCTAGGGATTGGGGCTTGCAATTGTTCCCCATGAACGAGGAATTCCCAGTAAGCGCGAGTCATAAGCTCGCGTTGATTACGTCCCTGCCCTTTGTACACACCGCCCGTCGCTACTACCGATTGAATGATTTAGTGAGGTCTTCGGACTGGTACGCGGCATCGACTCTGTCGTTGCCGATGCTACCGGAAAGATGACCAAACTTGATCATTTAGAGGAAGTAAAAGTCGTAACAAGGTTTCCGTAGGTGAACCTGCGGAAGGATCATTACCGACTTGACTGCATGTCTTGCGATGTGCGTGTCTTGTCGCGCATACAGACACTGCGCCTCCTGGGCGCGCGCCGCGTGCGGGACCACGCGCACGTCTCAAAACTAACTGCTGAGCTGGTGTACGAGCGCTGAAGCTCCGGAGGCGGGAGGCCCGCGGCACCTGGCGCCCGGCGCCGGTTTTGAATGACTTTCGCCCGAGTGCCTCTCTGCTCCGGTGTGGAGCCGTACGACGAATGTGGAATGGAACAGGGGCCGTCAAACGCCCCGGTCCCGCCTATGAAAAACAGTTGCGCACGCAACGAACAGACAAACAAATTGTGAAAAAGATCACCCAGGACGGCGGATCACTCGGCTCGTGGGTCGATGAAGAACGCAGCAAATTGCGCGTCGACATGTGAACTGCAGGACACATGAACATCGACGTTTCGAACGCACATTGCGGTCCATGGATTCCGTTCCCGGGCCACGTCTGGCTGAGGGTCGGCTACGTATACTGAAGCCGGCAGGCGTTTCGGCGCCCGCCTCGCTTCGGAGACTTGGGAGCGTCGTGTCGGGGCGCGAGCCTCGGCGCGTCTCCTGAAATGCGCGTAGCGCGCCGCGCCCGTCGCCCGGTCGGTTCGCATACCGGTACTGTGTCTCGGTAGCGTGCACAGCCGACTGGTCGCACGTGGCGCAGCCTCTCAAACAACGACCTCAGAGCAGGCGAGACTACCCGCTGAATTTAAGCATATTACTAAGCGGAGGAAAAGAAACTAACAAGGATTCCCCCAGTAGCGGCGAGCGAACAGGGAAGAGTCCAGCACCGAACCCCGCAGGCTGCCGCCTGTCGTGGCATGTGGTGTTTGGGAGGGTCCACTACCCCGACGCCTCGCGCCGAGTCCAAGTCCAACTTGAATGAGGCCACGGCCCGTAGAGGGTGCCAGGCCCGTAGCGGCCGGTGCGAGCGTCGGCGGGACCTCTCCTTCGAGTCGGGTTGCTTGAGAGTGCAGCTCCAAGTGGGTGGTAAACTCCATCTGAGACTAAATA
>JAOYRU010000645.1:40000-41795 GCA_026315105.1 Locusta migratoria
TCAAGCAAGCGCGGGTAAACGGCGGGAGTAACTATGACTCTCTTAAGGTAGCCAAATGCCTCGTCATCTAATTAGTGACGCGCATGAATGGATTAACGAGATTCCCGCTGTCCCTATCTACTCTCTAGTGGACTTGTAAGTCTCCTTGTGTGCTGTAAGTCCTCCTTTTTATTCGCGGGGAGGCCGCCTATAGGCGAGGAGCAAGTCCAAAGCGCTGGCCACGCTACTAGAGCGGGTCCCCGGGTGGCGGATAGGGGAATCCTCCTGTAATGGGAGGGTGTCGCTGAATAAATCGAATAGGCGACCCCGGACCAAGGCAAGTGGTTCCGCTGAGGACCCCCCGTAATAGGGGGTCACTGCTCTATAAAATGAAGGGGCAGTCCATGCACTTTTGCCCTCCTGTAATGGGAGGTGGTCACTGAATAAAATGAATAGGTGACTGCATGGGGCCCTCTGTGGTGGAGGGTTACTACTGAATACATTGAACAGGTAGTCTCAGTCGGGCCGCGATCAAGGGTGATTGGCCAGGGTACATCGTTTGAGGTGTCGGACCACGTTTCTCAACGTGGAATTAACTAGTATCCGAGAGCCAATAGCTCAAGAGCTGGCCACGATGTTACCCTGTCAACTGCACGGCGATCACCCTAAAAAACTGTCCATGTTCAAACTGATTCCTAGCTTGCTACGTGGTAGTCTGATAGGTGGAAAGGGGCGAACATGGCAGAATACATCAGTGCAGTAGAGGTTCGCTCCTGCGTCCTCGACCGGTAACTCGTCACACGGAGTGGGAGGAGTCCCGCTGACACGAGTAGTGTGGGTAAACACACGACCAAGCGGTATGCGGTGGGATAGCCGTTGGAGGTGTCGGATCATGCGGTGGCATGATCTAGTATCCGAACCCAGAGTGGTAGACCCCTGACCTTGCAGTGACAGCATGAGTCGGATGAGGCTCGGCGATGTCCCAGAGCTGACCACGCGCTGCATACTCACAAAACAGCTGAGAACTACCCGATCCCAATACTGGGTAAAGGGCGTTGCTCAGTTTGTAGAAGACGTGTGGTAGAGGTCTCGTGAATTTGAGTCCTCGAACAGCGACTCGTCATGTGGCACGTCGAATTTCGCCAAAACGAGTACCCATCGTCGATGGGGAAACATGGGATGAAAGCTGGGGAAGTCGTCTGAGGTGTCTGGCCTCGCGTGAGCCTAGTATCCAAGTTCCCCTTTGGGGGATACGATGCACCCCTTGGCAGACCACGCGGCTTTCATCCCTAGAACTGCCTGAAACTACCCAATCCCAGTCTGTTAAGGCGCTCCTGGACTGGGTAACGGGCGTTCTCAGGTATGTACTAGATGCGTGGTAGAGGCTTGCATGTTTATGCACCCTCGACGGTAACTCGTCAAACGTGGCGGGACTGAATCTGCCGACACGAGTAGTAGATATATTAATGCAGGCCCGATTACCAGGGCACTGCTTGGAAACGGCCTAGAACCTGGTCAAACCGGAGCGTAGCTGGGCTAATACCCGGTGAGCTCCGGGGCGATCGGGCTCGACGGTGGGTAGGTCTGGCCAACCGCAGACTGAATACTGGACTACGAGTTTCAGATCTGATCGCGTTGCTCACCGACTGGGATTCCGATGCCGAGTTTTTTGGCTAGGAGGCGCCCCGTCCGCGTCGGTCCCCGCGGGCACCTTCCAGTGGAATCGACCCTGGAAAGGTGGCTAAGAGCGCTCCTCGTACGAGGGTCCTTCCGTCTATGATGACGGTCGTTTTTCCAGGCCCTAATACCTGGCAGC
>JAOYRU010000646.1:0-28151 GCA_026315105.1 Locusta migratoria
CGGCCCATTGCAACTATATACATCCAGAATCATCTCCGCCTTGAAAATATGACTATTTTACTTAAACAAACAGCGAATATACTGCATTACCATTCAGAAACAGCAAAATAAATCATTCTGCCGAGAAAATTAAGGTAGTGGCTATAAGTGTCAAAAACCGCTGAAATCGTGGTTTCCAGGCGTCCAGCGGCTCATTGCAACTATATACATCCAAAGTTATCTCCTCCTTGAAAATATGACTATTTTACTTAAACAAACGGCGAATATACTGCAATACCATTCAGAAACAGCAAAATAAATCATTCTGCCGAGAAAATTAAGGTAGTGGCAATCAGTGTCAAAACCGCTGAATCGTGGTCACCTGGCGCCCCAGCGGCCCATTGCAACTATATACATCCAAAATCATCTCCTCCTTGAAAATATGACTATTTTACTTAAACAAACGGCGAATATACTGCATTACCATTAAGAAACAGCAAAATAAAACATTCTGCCGAGAAAATTATGGTAGTGGCTATAAGTGTCAAAACCGCTGAATCGTGTTTTCCAGGCGCCCAGCGGCCCATTGCAACTATATACATCCAAAGTCATCTCCTCCTTGAAAATATGACTATGTTACTTAAACAAACGGCGAATATACTGCATTACCATTAAGAAACAGCAAAATAAAACATTCTGCCGAGAAAATTAAGGTAGTGGCAATCAGTGTCAAAACCGCTGAATCGTGGGCACCTGGCGCCCAGCGGCCCATTGCAACCCCATTGCAACTATATACATCCAAAATCATCTCCTCCTTGAAAATATGACTATTTTACTTAAACAAACAGCGAATATACTGCATTACCATTCAGAAACAGCAAAATAAATCATTCTGCCGAGATAATTCAGGTAGTGGCAATCAGTGTCAAAACCGCTGAATCGTGGTCACCTGGCGCCCAGCGGCCCATTGCAACTATATACATCCAAAATCATCTCCTCCTTGAAAATATGACTATTTTACTTAAACAAACAGCGAATATACTGCATTACCATTCAGAAACAGCAAAATAAATCATTCTGCCGGTTAAATTAAGGTAGTGGCTATAAGTGTCAAAACCGCTGAATCGTGGTTTCCAGGCGCCCAGCGGCTCATTGCAACTATATACATCCAAAGTCATCTCCTCCTTGAAAATATGACTATTTTACTTAAACAAACGGCGAATATACTGCATTACCATTAAGAAACAGCAAAATAAATCATTCTGCTGAGAAAATTAAGGTAGTGGCAATAAGTGTCAAAACCGCTGAATCGTGGTTTCCAGGCGTCCAGCGGCTCATTGCAACTATATACATCCAAAGGCATCTCCTCCTTGAAAATATGACTATTTTACTTAAACAAACGGCGAATATACTGCATTACCATTCAGAAACAGCAAAATAAATCATTCTGCTGAGAAAATTAAGGTAGTGGCAATCAGTGTCAAAACCGCTGAATCGTGGTCACCTGGCGCCCAGCGGCCCATTGCAACTATATACATCCAAAATCATCTCCTCCTTGAAAATATGACTATTTTACTTAAACAAACAGCGAATATACTGCATTACCATTCAGAAACAGCAAAATAAATCATTCTGCCGAGAAAATTAAGGTAGTGGCAATAAGTGTCAAAACCGCTGAATCGTGGTTTCCAGGCGTCCAGCGGCTCATTGCAACTATATACATCCAAAGTCATCTCCTCCTTGAAAATATGACTATTTTACTTAAACAAACGGCGAATATACTGCATTACCATTCAGAAACAGCAAAATAAATCATTCTGCCGAGATAATTAAGGTAGTGGCAATCAGTGTCAAAACCGCTGAATCGTGGTCACCTGGCGCCCAGCGGCCCATTGCAACTATATACATCCAAAATCATCTCCTCCTTGAAAATATGACTATTTTACTTAAACAAACGGTATATATACTGCATTACCATTAACAAACAGCAAAATAAAACATTCTGCCGAGAAAATTAAGGTAGTGGCAATCAGTGTCAAAACCGCTGAATCGTGGTCACCTGGCGCCCAGCGGCCCATTGCAACTATATACATCCAAAATCATCTCCTCCTTGAAAATATGACTATTTTACTTATACAAACGGCGAATATACTGCATTACCATTAAGATACAGCAAAATAAAACATTCTGCCGAGAAAATTAAGGTAGTGGCAATCAGTGTCAAAACCGCTGAATCGTGGGCACCTGGCGCCCAGCGGCTCATTGCAACTATATACATCCTAAGTCATCTCCTCCTTGAAAATATGACTATGTTACTTAAACAAACGGCGAATATACTGCATTACCATTAAGAAACAGCAAAATAAAACATTCTGCCGAGAAAATTATGGTAGTGGCTATAAGTGTCAAAACCGCTGAATCGTGTTTTCCAGGCGCCCAGCGGCCCATTGCAACTATATACATCCAAAGTCATCTCCTCCTTGAAAATATGACTATGTTACTTAAACAAACGGCGAATATACTGCATTACCATTAAGAAACAGCAAAATAAAACATTCTGCCGAGAAAATTAAGGTAGTGGCAATCAGTGTCAAAACCGCTGAATCGTGGGCACCTGGCGCCCAGCGGCCCATTGCAACTATATACATCCAAAATCATCTCCTACTTGAAAATATGACTATTTTACTTAAACAAACAGCGAATATAGTGCATTACCATTCAGAAACAGCAAAATAAATCATTCTGCCGAGAAAATTAAGGTAGTGGCTATAAGTGTCAAAACCGCTGAATCGTGGTTTCCAGCCGTCCAGCGGCTCATTGCAACTATATACATCCAAAGTCATCTCCTCCTTGAAAATATGACTATTTTACTTAAACAAACGGCGAATATACTGCATTACGATTAAGAAACAGCAAAATAAAACATTCTGCCGAGAAAATTAAGATAGTGGCAATCAGTGTCAAAACCGCTGAATCGTGGTCACCTGGCGCCCAGCGGCCCATTGCAACTATATACATCCAAAATCATCTCCTCCTTGAAAATATGACTATTTTACTTAAACAAACAGCGAATATACTGCATTACCATTCAGAAACAGAAAAATAAATCATTCTGCCGGTTAAATTAAGGTAGTGGCTATAAGTGTCAAAACCGCTGAATCGTGGTTTCCAGGCGCCCAGCGGCTCATTGCAACTATATACATCCAAAGTCATCTCCTCCTTGAAAATATGACTATTTTACTTAAACAAACGGCGAATATACTGCATTACCATTAAGAAACAGCAAAATAAATCATTCTGCCGAGAAAATTAAGGTAGTGGCTATAAGTGTCAAAAGCGCTGAATCGTGGTTTCCAGGCGTCCAGCGGCTCATTGCAACTATATACATCCAAAGTCATCTCCTCCTTGAAAATATGAGTATTTTACTTAAACAAACGGCGAATATACTGCATTACCATTAAGAAACAGCAAAATAAAACATTCTGCCGAGAAAATTAAGGTAGTGGCAATCAGTGTCAAAACCGCTGAATCGTGGTCACCTGGCGCCCAGCGGCCCATTGCAACTATATACATCCAAAATCATCTCCTCCTTGAAAATATGACTATTTTACTTAAACAAACAGCGAATATACTGCATTACCATTAAGAAACAGCAAAATAAAACATTCTGCCGAGAAAATTAAGGTAGTGGCAATCAGTGTCAAAACCGCTGAATCGTGGTCACCTGGCGCCCAGTGGCCCATTGCAACTATATACATCCAAAATCATTTCCTCCTTGAAAATATGACTATTTTACTTAAACAAGCGGCGAATATACTGCATTACCATTAAGAAACAGCAAAATAAAACATTCTGCCGAGAAAATTAAGGTTGTGGCAATCAGTGTCAAAACCGCTGAATCGTTGTCACCTGGCGCCCAGCGGCCCATTGCAACTATATACATCCAAAATCATCTCCTCCTTGAAAATATGACTATTTTACTTAAACAAACGGCGAATATACTGCATTACCATTAAGAAACAGCAAAATAAAACATTCTGCCGAGAAAATTAAGGTAGTGGCAATCAGTGTCAAAACCGCTGAATCGTGGTCACCTGGCGCCCAGCGGCCCATTGCAACTATATACATCCAAAATCATCTCCGCCTTGAAAATATGACTATTTTACTTAAACAAACAGCGAATATACTGCATTACCATTCAGAAACAGCAAAATAAATCATTCTGCCGAGAAAATTCAGGTAGTGGCTATAAGTGTCAAAACCGCTGAATCGTGGTTTCCAGGCGTCCAGCGGCTCATTGCAACTATATACATCCAAAGTCATCTCCTGACTATTTTACTTAAACAAACGGCGAATATACTGCATTACCATTCAGAAACAGCAAAATAAAACATTCTGCCGAGAAAATTAAGGTAGTGGCAATCAGTGTCAAAACCGCTGAATCGTGGTCACCTGGCGCCCAGCGGCCCATTGCAACTATATACATCCAAAATCATCTCCTCCTTGAAAATATGACTATTTTACTTAAACAGCGAATATACTGCATTACCAATCAGAAACAGCAAAATAAATCATTCTGCCGAGAAAATTAAGGTAGTGGCTATAAGTGTCAAAACCGCTGATTCGTGGTTTCCAGGCGTCCAGCGGCTCATTGCAACTATATACATCCAAAGTCATCTCCTCCTTGAAAATATAACTATTTTACTTAAACAAACGGCGAATATACTGCATTACCATTAAGAAACAGCAAAATAAAAAATTCTGCCGAGAAAATTAAGGTAGTGGCAATCAGCGTCAAAACCGCTGAATCGTAGTCACATGGCGCCCAGCGGCCCATTGCAACTATATACATCCAAAATCATCTCCTCCTTGAAAATATGACTATTTTACTTAAACAAAGAGCGAATATACTGCATTACCATTCAGAAACAGCAAAATAAAACATTCTGCCGAGAAAATTATGGTAGTGGCCACAAGTGTCAAAACCGCTGAATCGTGGTTTCCAGGCGCCCAGCGCCCATTGCAACTATATACATCCAAAGTCATCTCCTCCTTGAAAATATGACTATTTTACTTAAACAAACGGCGAATATACTGGATTACAATTAAGAAACAGCAAAATAAAACATTCTGCCGAGAAAATAAGGTAGTGGCAATCAGTGTCAAAACCGCTGAATCGTGGTCACCTGGCGCCCAGCGGCCCATTGCAACTGTATACATCCAAAATCATCACCTCCTTGAAAATATGACTATTTTACTTAAACAAACGGCGAATATACTGCATTACCATTAAGAAACAGCAAAATAAAACATTCTGCCGAGAAAATTAAGGTAGTGGCAATCAGTGTCAAAACCGCTGAATCGTGGTCACCTGGCGCCCAGCGGCCCATTGCAACTATATACATCCAAAATCATCTCCTCCTTGAAAATATGACTATTTTACTTAAACAAACGGTAAATATACTGCATTACCATTAAGAAACAGCAAAATAAAACATTCTGCCGAGAAAATTAAGGTAGTGGCAATCAGTGTCAAAACCGCTGAATCGTGGTCACCTGGCGCCCAGCGGCCCATTGCAACTATATACATCCAAAATCATCTCCTCCTTGAAAATATGACTATTTTACTTAAACAAACGGCGAATATACTGCATTACCATTCAGAAACAGCAAAATAAATCATTCTGCCGAGAAAATTAAGGTAGTGGCAATCAGTGTCAAAACCGCTGAATCGTGGTCACCTGGCGCCCAGCGGCCCATTGCAACTATATACATCCAAAATCATCTCCTCCTTGAAAATATGACTATTTTACTTAAACAAACGGCGAATATACTGCATTACCATTAAGAAACAGCAAAATAAAACATTCTGCCAAGAAAATTAAGGTAGTGGCTATAAGTGTCAAAACCGCTGAATCGTGTTTTCCAGGCGCCCAGCGGCCCATTGCAACTATATACATCCAAAGTCATCTCCTCCTTGAAAATATGACTATTTTACTTAAACAAACGGCGAATATACTGCATTACCATTCAGAAACAGCAAAATAAATCATTCTGCCGAGAAAATTAAGGTAGTGGCTATAAGTGTCAAAACCGCTGAATCGTGGTTTCCAGGCGCCCAGCGGCCCATTGCATCTATATACATCCAAAGTCATCTCCTCCTTGAAAATATGACTATGTTACTTAAACAAACGGCGAATATACTGCATTACCATTAAGAAACAGCAAAATAAAACATTCTGCCGAGAAAATTAAGGTAGTGGCAATCAGTGTCAAAACCGCTGAATCGTGGGCACCTGGCGCCCAGCGGCATATTGCAACTATATACATCCAAAATCATCTCCTCCTTGAAAATATGACTATTTTACTTAAACAAACAGCGAATATAGTGCATTACCATTCAGAAACAGCAAAATAAAACATTCTGCCGAGAAAATTAAGGTAGTGGCTATAAGTGTCATAACCGCTGAATCGTGGTTTCCAGGCGCCCAGCGGCCCATTGCAACTATATACATCCAAAGCCATCTCCTCCTTGAAAATATGACTATGTTACTTAAACAAACGGCGAATATACTGCATTACCATTAAGAAACAGCAAAATAAATCATTCTGCCGAGAAAATTAAGGTAGTGGCTATAAGTGTCAAAAGCGCTGAATCGTGGTTTCCAGGCGTCCAGCGGCTCATTGCAACTATATACATCCAAAGTCATCTCCTCCTTGAAAATATGAGTATTTTACTTAAACAAACGGCGAATATACTGCATTACCATTAAGAAACAGCAAAATAAAACATTCTGCCGAGAAAATTAAGGTAGTGGCAATCAGTGTCAAAACCGCTGAATCGTGGTCACCTGGCGCCCAGCGGCCCATTGCAACTATATACATCCAAAATCATCTCCTCCTTGAAAATATGACTATTTTACTTAAACAAACAGCGAATATAGTGCATTACCATTAAGAAACAGCAAAATAAAACATTCTGCCGAGAAAATTAAGGTAGTGGCAATCAGTGTCAAAACCGCTGAATCGAGGTCACCTGGCGCCCAGTGGCCCATTGCAACTATATACATCCAAAATCATTTCCTCCTTGAAAATATGACTATTTTACTTAAACAAGCGGCGAATATACTGCATTACCATTAAGAAACAGCAAAATAAAACATTCTGCCGAGAAAATTAAGGTAGTGGCAATCAGTGTCAAAACCGCTGAATCGTTGTCACCTGGCGCCCAGCGGCCCATTGCAACTATATACATCCAAAATCATCTCCTCCTTGAAAATATGACTATTTTACTTAAACAAACGGCGAATATACTGCATTACCATTAAGAAACAGCAAAATAAAACATTCTGCCGAGAAAATTAAGGTAGTGGCAATCAGTGTCAAAACCGCTGAATCGTGGTCACCTGGCGCCCAGCGGCCCATTGCAACTATATACATCCAAAATCATCTCCGCCTTGAAAATATGACTATTTTACTTAAACAAACAGCGAATATACTGCATTACCATTCAGAAACAGCAAAATAAATCATTCTGCCGAGAAAATTCAGGTAGTGGCTATAAGTGTCAAAACCGCTGAATCGTGGTTTCCAGGCGTCCAGCGGCTCATTGCAACTATATACATCCAAAGTCATCTCCTGACTATTTTACTTAAACAAACGGCGAATATACTGCATTACCATTCAGAAACAGCAAAATAAAACATTCTGCCGAGAAAATTAAGGTAGTGGCAATCAGTGTCAAAACCGCTGAATCGTGGTCACCTGGCGCCCAGCGGCCCATTGCAACTTTATACATCCAAAATCATCTCCTCCTTGAAAATATGACTATTTTACTTAAACAAACAGCGAATATACTGCATTACCATTCAGAAACAGCAAAATAAATCATTCTGCCGAGAAAATTAAGGTAGTGGCTATAAGTGTCAAAACCGCTGATTCGTGGTTTCCAGGCGTCCAGCGGCTCATTGCAACTATATACATCCAAAGTCATCTCCTCCTTGAAAATATAACTATTTTACTTAAACAAACGGCGAAATATACTGCATTACCATTAAGAAACAGCAAAATAAAAAATTCTGCCGAGAAAATTAAGGTAGTGGCAATCAGCGTCAAAACCGCTGAATCGTAGTCACATGGCGCCCAGCGGCCCATTGCAACTATATACATCCAAAAATCATCTCCTCCTTGAAAATATGACTATTTTACTTAAACAAAGAGCGAATATACTGCATTACCATTCAGAAACAGCAAAATAAAACATTCTGCCGAGAAAATTATGGTAGTGGCCACAAGTGTCAACACCGCTGAATCGTGTTTCCAGGCGCCCAGCGGCCCATTGCAACTATATACATCCAAAGTCATCTCCTCCTTGAAAATATGACTATTTACTTAAACAAACGGCGAATATACTGGATTACAATTAAGAAACAGCAAAATAAAACATTCCTGCCGAAGGAAATAAGGTAGTGGCAATAGTGTCAAAACAGCTGAATCGTGGTCACCTGGCGCCCAGCGGCCCAATTGCAACTGTATACATCCAAAATCATCACCTCCTTGAAAATATGACTATTTTACTTAAACAAACGGCGAATATACTGCATTACCATTAAGAAACAGCAAAATAAAACATTCTGCCGAGAAAATTAAGTAGTGGGCAATCAGTGTCAAAACCGCTGAATCGTGGTCACCTGGCGCCCAGCGGCCCATTGCAACTATATACATCCAAAATCATCTCCTCCTTGATAATATGACTATTTTACTTAAACAAACGGTAATATACATGCATTACCATTAAGAAACAGCAAAATAAAACATTCTGCCGAGAAAATTAAGGTAGTGGCAATCAGTGTCAAAACCGCTGAATCGTGGTCACCTGGCGCCCAGCGGCCCATTGCAACTATATACATCCAAAATCATCTCCTCCTTGAAAATATGACTATTTTACTTAAACAAACGGCGAATATACTGCATTACCATTAAGAAACAGCAAAATAAAACATTCTGCCGAGAAAATTAAGGTAGTGGCTATAAGTGTCAAAACCGCTGAATCGTGGTCACCTGGCGCCCAGCGGCCCATTGCAACTATATACATCCAAAATCATCTCCTCCTTGGAAATATGACTATTTTACTTAAACAAACGGCGAATATACTGCATTACCATTAAGAAACAGCAAAATAAAACATTCTGCCAAGAAAATTAAGGTAGTGGCTATAAGTGTCAAAACCGCTGAATCGTGTTTTCCAGGCGCCCAGCGGCCCATTGCAACTATATACATCCAAAGTCATCTCCTCCTTGAAAATATGACTATTTTACTTAAACAAACGGCGAATATACTGCATTACCATTAAGAAACAGCAAAATGAAACATTCTGCCGAGAAAATTAAGGTAGTGGCAATCAGTGTCAAAACCGCTGAATCGTGGGCACCTGGCGCCCAGCGGCCCATTGCAACTATATACATCCAAAATCATCTCCTCCTTGAAAATATGACTATTTTACTTAAACAAACAGCGAATATAGTGCATTACCATTCAGAAACAGCAAAATAAAACATTCTGCCGAGAAAATTAAGGTAGTGGCTATAAGTGTCATAACCGCGGAATCGTGGTTTCCAGGCGCCCAGCGGCCCATTGCAACTATATACATCCAAAGCCATCTCCTCCTTGAAAATATGACTATGTTACTTAAACAAACGGCGAATATACTGCATTACCATTAAGAAACAGCAAAATAAAACATTCTGCCGAGAAAATTAAGGTAGTGGCTATAATTGTCAAAACCGCTGAATCGTGTTTTCCAGGCGCCCAGCGGCCCATTGACACTATATTACATCCAAAGTCATCTCCTCCTTGAAAATATGACTATTTTACTTAAACAAACGGCGAATATACTGCATTACCATTCAGAAACAGCAAAATAAATCATTCTGCCGAGAAAATTAAGGTAGTGGCTATAAGTGTCAAAACCGCTGAATCGTGTTTTCCAGGCGCCCAGCGGCCCATTGCAACTATATACATCCAGTCATCTCCTCCTTGAAAATATGACTATGTTACTTAAACAAACGGCGAATATACTGCATTACCATTAAGAAACAGAAAAAATAAAACATTCTGCCGAGAAAATTAAGGTAGTGGCAATCAGTGTCAAAACCGCTGAATCGTGGTTTCCAGGCGTCCAGCGGCTCATTGCAACTATATACATCCAAAGCCAACTCCTCCTTGAAAATATGACTATTTTACTTAAACAAACGGCGAATATACTGCATACGATTAAGAAACAGCAAATAAAAACATTCTGCCGAGAAAATTAAGGTAGTGGCAATCAGTGTCAAAACCGCTGAATCGTGGGTCACCTGGCGCCCAGCGGCCCATTGCAACTATATACATCCAAAATCATCTCCTCCTTGAAAATATGACTATTTTACTTAAACAAACAGCGAATATACTGCATTACCATTCAGAAACAGCAAAATAAATCATTCTGCCGAGAAAATTAAGGTAGTGGCTATAAGTGTCAAAACCGCTGAATCGTGGTTTCCAGGCGTCCAGCGGCTCATTGCAACTATATACATCCAAAATCATCTCCTCCTTGAAAATATGACTATTTTACTTAAACAAACGGTAAATATACTGCATTACCATTAACAAACAGCAAAATAAAACATTCTGCCGAGAAATTAAGGTAGTGGCAATCAGTGTCAAAACCGCTGAATCGTGGTCACCTGGCGCCCAGCGGCCCATTGCAACTATATACATCCAAAATCATTTCCTCCTTGAAAATATGACTATTTTACTTAAACAAGCGGCGAATATACTGCATTACCATTAAGAAACAGCAAAATAAAACATTCTGCGAGAAAATTAAGGTAGTGGCAATCAGTGTCAAAACCGCTGAATCGTGGTCACCTGGCGCCCAGCGGCCCATTGCAACTATATACATCCAAAATCATTTCCTCCTTGAAAATATGACTATTTTACTTAAACAAGCGGCGAATATACTGCATTACCATTAAGAAACAGCAAAATAAAACATTCTGCCGAGAAAATTGAGGTAGTGGCAATCAGTGTCAAAACCGCTGAATCGTGGTCACCTGGCGCCCAGCAGCCCATTGCAACTATATACATCCAAAATCATCTCCTCCTTGAAAATATGACTATTTTACTTAAACAAACGGCGAATATACTGCATTACCATTAAGAAACAGCAAAATAAAACATTCTGCCAAGAAAATTAAGGTAGTGGCTATAAGTGTCATAACCGCTGAATCGTGTTTTCCAGGCGCCCAGCGGCCCATTGCAACTATATACATCCAAGTCATCTCCTCCTTGAAAATATGACTATTTTACTTAAACAAACGGCGAATATACTGCATTACCATTCAGAAACAGCAAAATAAATCATTCTGCCGAGAAAATAAGGTAGTGGCTATAAGTGTCAAAACCGCTGAATCGTGGTTTCCAGGCGTCCAGCGGCTCATTGCAACTATGTACATCCAAAGTTATCTCCTCCTTGAAAATATGACTATTTTACTTAAACAAACGGCGAATATACTGCATTACCATTCAGAAACAGCAAAATAAATCATTCTGCCGAGAAAATTAAGGTAGTGGCAATCAGTGTCAAAACCGCTGAATCGTGGTCACCTGGCGCCCAGCGGCCCATTGCAACTATATACATCCAAAATCATCTCCTCCTTGAAAAATATGACTATTTTACTTAAACAAACGGCGAATATACTGCATTACCATTAAGGAACAGCAAAATAAAACATTCTGCCAAGAAAATTAAGGTAGTGGCTATAAGTGTCAAAACCGCTGAATCGTGTTTTCCAGGCGCCCAGCGGCCCATTGCAACTATATACATCCAAAATCATCTCCTCCTTGAAAATATGACTATTTTACTTAAACAAACAGCGAATATAGTGCATTACCATTCAGAAACAGCAAAATAAAACATTCTGCCGAGAAAATTAAGGTAGTGGCTATAAGTGTCATAACCGCTGAATCGTGGTTTCCAGGCGCCCAGCGGCCCATTGCAACTATATACATCCAAAGCCATCTCCTCCTTGAAAATATGACTATGTTACTTAAACAAACGGCGAATATACTGCATTACCATTAAGAAACAGCAAAATAAAACATTCTGCCGAGAAAATTAAGGTAGTGGCTATAATTGTCAAAACCGCTGAATCGTGTTTTCCAGGCGCCCAGCGGCCCATTGACACTATATACCATCCAAAGTCATCTCCTCCTTGAAAATATGACTATTTTACTTAAACAAACGGCGAATATACTGCATTACCATTCAGAAACAGCAAAATAAATCATTCTGCCGAGAAAATTAAGGTAGTGGCTATAAGTGTCAAAACCGCTGAATCGTGTTTTCCAGGCGCCCAGCGGCCCATTGCAACTATATACATCCAGTCATCTCCTCCTTGAAAATATGACTATGTTACTTAAACAAACGGCGAATATACTGCATTACCATTAAGAAACAGAAAAATAAAACATTCTGCCGAGAAAATTAAGGTAGTGGCAATCAGTGTCAAAACCGCTGAATCGTGGTTTCCAGGCGTCCAGCGGCTCATTGCAACTATATACATCCAAAGCCAACTCCTCCTTGAAAATATGACTGTTTTACTTAAACAAACGGCGAATATACTGCATTACGATTAAGAAACAGCAAAATAAAACATTCTGCCGAGAAAATTAAGGTAGTGGCAATCAGTGTCAAAACCGCTGAATCGTGGTCACCTGGCGCCCAGCGGCCCATTGCAACTATATACATCCAAAATCATCTCCTCCTTGAAAATATGACTATTTTACTTAAACAAACAGCGAATATACTGCATTACCATTCAGAAACAGCAAAATAAATCATTCTGCCGAGAAAATTAAGGTAATGGCTATAAGTGTCAAAACCGCTGAATCGTGGTTTCCAGGCGTCCAGCGGCTCATTGCAACTATATACATCCAAAATCATCTCCTCCTTGAAAATATGACTATTTTACTTAACAAACGGTAAATATACTGCATTACCATTAACAAACAGCAAAATAAAAACATTCTGCCGAGAAAATTAAGGTAGTGGCAATCAGTGTCAAAACCGCTGAATCGTGGTCACCTGGCGCCCAGCGGCCCATTGCAACTATATACATCCAAAATCATTTCCTCCTTGAAAATATGACTATTTACTTAAACAAGCGGCGAATATACTGCATTACCATTAAGAAACAGCAAAATAAAACATTCTGCCGAGAAAATTAAGGTAGTGGCAATCAGTGTCAAAACCGCTGAATCGTGGTCACCTGGCGCCCAGCGGCCCATTGCAACTATATACATCCAAAATCATTTCCTCCTTGAAAATATGACTATTTTACTTAAACAAGCGGCCGAATATACTGCATTACCATTAAGAAACAGCAAAATAAAACATTCTGCCGAGAAAATTAAGGTAGTGGCAATCAGTGTCAAAACCGCTGAATCGTGGTCACCTGGCGCCCAGCAGCCCATTGCAACTATATACATCCAAAATCATCTCCTCCTTGAAAATATGACTATTTTACTTAAACAAACGGCGAATATACTGCATTACCATTAAGAAACAGCAAAATAAAACATTCTGCCAAGAAAATTAAGGTAGTGGCTATAAGTGTCAAAACCGCTGAATCGTGTTTTCCAGGCGCCCAGCGGCCCATTGCAACTATATACATCCAAAGTCATCTCCTTCTTGAAAATATGACTATTTTACTTAAACAAACGGCGAATATACTGCATTACCATTCAGAAACAGCAAAATAAATCATTCTGCCGAGAAAATTAAGGTAGTGGCTATAAGTGTCAAAACCGCTGAATCGTGGTTTCCAGGCGTCCAGCGGCTCATTGCAACTATGTACATCCAAAGTTATCTCCTCCTTGAAAATATGACTATGTTACTTAAACAAACGGCGAATATACTGCATTACCATTAAGAAACAGCAAAATAAAACATTCTGCCGAGAAAATTAAGGTAGTGGCAATCAGTGTCAAAACCGCTGAATCGTGGGCACCTGGCGCCCAGCGGCCCATTGCAACTATATACATCCAAAATCATCTCCTCCTTGAAAATATGACTATTTTACTTAAACAAACAGCGAATATAGTGCATTACCATTCAGAAACAGCAAAATAAAACATTCTGCCGAGAAAATTAAGGTAGTGGCTATAAGTGTCATAACCGCTGAATCGTGGTTTCCAGGCGCCCAGCGGCCCATTGCAACTATATACATCCAAAGCCATCTCCTCCTTGAAAATATGACTATGTTACTTAAACAAACGGCGAATATACTGCATTACCATTAAGAAACAGCAAAAAAAAACATTCTGCAGAGAAAATTAAGGTAGTGGCTATAAGTGTCAAAAGCGCTGAATCGTGGTTTCCAGGCGTCCAGCGGCTCATTGCAACTATATACATCCAAAGTCATCTCCTCCTTGAAAATATGAGTATTTTACTTAAACAAACGGCGAATATACTGCATTACCATTAAGAAACAGCAAAATAAAACATTCTGCCGAGAAAATTAAGGTAGTGGCAATCAGTGTCAAAACCGCTGAATCGTGGTCACCTGGCGCCCAGCGGCCCATTGCAACTATATACATCCAAAATCATCTCCTCCTTGAAAATATGACTATTTTACTTAAACAAACAGCGAATATAGTGCATTACCATTAAGAAACAGCAAAATAAAACATTCTGCCGAGAAAATTAAGGTAGTGGCAATCAGTGTCAAAACCGCTGAATCGTGGTCACCTGGCGCCCAGTGGCCCATTGCAACTATATACATCCAAAATCATTTCCTCCTTGAAAATATGACTATTTTACTTAAACAAGCGGCGAATATACTGCATTACCATTAAGAAACAGCAAAATAAAACATTCTGCCGAGAAAATTAAGGTAGTGGCAATCAGTGTCAAAACCGCTGAATCGTTGTCACCTGGCGCCCAGCGGCCCATTGCAACTATATACATCCAAAATCATCTCCTCCTTGAAAATATGACTATTTTACTTAAACAAACGGCGAATATACTGCATTACCATTAAGAAACAGCAAAATAAAACATTCTGCCGAGAAAATTAAGGTAGTGGCAATCAGTGTCAAAACCGCTGAATCGTGGTCACCTGGCGCCCAGCGGCCCATTGCAACTATATACATCCAAAATCATCTCCGCCTTGAAAATATGACTATTTTACTTAAACAAACAGCGAATATACTGCATTACCATTCAGAAACAGCAAAATAAATCATTCTGCCGAGAAAATTCAGGTAGTGGCTATAAGTGTCAAAACCGCTGAATCGTGGTTTCCAGGCGTCCAGCGGCTCATTGCAACTATATACATCCAAAGTCATCTCCTGACTATTTTACTTAAACAAACGGCGAATATACTGCATTACCATTCAGAAACAGCAAAATAAAACATTCTGCCGAGAAAATTAAGGTAGTGGCAATCAGTGTCAAAACCGCTGAATCGTGGTCACCTGGCGCCCAGCGGCCCAATGCAACTTTATACATCCAAAATCATCTCCTCCTTGAAAATATGACTATTTTACTTAAACAAACAGCGAATATACTGCATTACCATTCAGAAACAGCAAAATAAATCATTCTGCCGAGAAAATTAAGGTAGTGGCTATAAGTGTCAAAACCGCTGATTCGTGGTTTCCAGGCGTCCAGCGGCTCATTGCAACTATATACATCCAAAGTCATCTCCTCCTTGAAAATATAACTATTTTACTTAAACAAACGGCGAATATACTGCATTACCATTAAGAAACAGCAAAATAAAAAATTCTGCCGAGAAAATTAAGGTAGTGGCAATCAGCGTCAAAACCGCTGAATCGTAGTCACATGGCGCCCAGCGGCCCATTGCAACTATATACATCCAAAATCATCTCCTCCTTGAAAATATGACTATTTTACTTAAACAAAGAGCGAATATACTGCATTACCATTCAGAAACAGCAAAATAAAACATTCTGCCGAGAAAATTATGGTAGTGGCCACAAGTGTCAAAACCGCTGAATCGTGGTTTCCAGGCGCCCAGCGGCCCATTGCAACTATATACATCCAAAGTCATCTCCTCCTTGAAAATATGACTATTTTACTTAAACAAACGGCGAATATACTGGATTACAATTAAGAAACAGCAAAATAAAACATTCTGCCGAGAAAATAAGGTAGTGGCAATCAGTGTCAAAACCGCTGAATCGTGGTCACCTGGCGCCCAGCGGCCCATTGCAACTGTATACATCCAAAATCATCACCTCCTTGAAAATATGACTATTTTACTTAAACAAACGGCGAATATACTGCATTACCATTAAGAAACAGCAAAATAAAACATTCTGCCGAGAAAATTAAGGTAGTGGCAATCAGTGTCAAAACCGCTGAATCGTGGTCACCTGGCGCCCAGCGGCCCATTGCAACTATATACATCCAAAATCATCTCCTCCTTGAAAATATGACTATTTTACTTAAACAAACGGTAAATATACTGCATTACCATTAAGAAACAGCAAAATAAAACATTCTGCCGAGAAAATTAAGGTAGTGGCAATCAGTGTCAAAACCGCTGAATCGTGGTCACCTGGCGCCCAGCGGCCCATTGCAACTATATACATCCAAAATCATCTCCTCCTTGAAAATATGACTATTTTACTTAAACAAACGGCGAATATACTGCATTACCATTAAGAAACAGCAAAATAAAACATTCTGCCGAGAAAATTAAGGTAGTGGCTATAAGTGTCAAAACCGCTGAATCGTGGTCACCTGGCGCCCAGCGGCCCATTGCAACTATATACATCCAAAATCATCTCCTCCTTGGAAATATGACTATTTTACTTAAACAAACGGCGAATATACTGCATTACCATTAAGAAACAGCAAAATAAACATTCTGCCAAGAAAATTAAGGTAGTGGCTATAAGTGTCAAAACCGCTGAATCGTGTTTTCCAGGCGCCCAGCGGCCCATTGCAACTATATACATCCAAAGTCATCTCCTCCTTGAAAATATGACTATTTTACTTAAACAAACGGCGAATATACTGCATTACCATTAAGAAACAGCAAAATAAAACATTCTGCCGAGAAAATTAAGGTAGTGGCAATCAGTGTCAAAACCGCTGAATCGTGGGCACTTGGCGCCCAGCGGCCCATTGCAACTATATACATCCAAAATCATCTCCTCCTTGAAAATATGACTATTTTACTTAAACAAACAGCGAATATAGTGCATTACCATTCAGAAACAGCAAAATAAAACATTCTGCCGAGAAAATTAAGGTAGTGGCTATAAGTGTCATAACCGCTGAATCGTGGTTTCCAGGCGCCCAGCGGCCCATTGCAACTATATACATCCAAAGCCATCTCCTCCTTGAAAATATGACTATGTTACTTAAACAAACGGCGAATATACTGCATTACCATTAAGAAACAGCAAAATAAAACATTCTGCCGAGAAAATTAAGGTAGTGGCTATAATTGTCAAAACCGCTGAATCGTGTTTTCCAGGCGCCCAGCGGCCCATTGACACTATATACATCCAAAGTCATCTCCTCCTTGAAAATATGACTATTTTACTTAAACAAACGGCGAATATACTGCATTACCATTCAGAAACAGCAAAATAAATCATTCTGCCGAGAAAATTAAGGTAGTGGCTATAAGTGTCAAAACCGCTGAATCGTGTTTTCCAGGCGCCCAGCGGCCCATTGCAACTATATACATCCAGTCATCTCCTCCTTGAAAATATGACTATGTTACTTAAACAAACGGCGAATATACTGCATTACCATTAAGAAACAGAAAAATAAAACATTCTGCCGAGAAAATTAAGGTAGTGGCAATCAGTGTCAAAACCGCTGAATCGTGGGCACCTGGCGCCCAGCGGCCCATTGCAACTATATACATCCAAAATCATCTCCTACTTGAAAATATGACTATTTTACTTCAACAAACAGCGAATATAGTGCATTACCATTCAGAAACAGCAAAATAAATCATTCTGCCGAGAAAATTAAGGTAGTGGCTATAAGTGTCAAAACCGCTGAATCGTGGTTTCCAGGCGTCCAGCGGCTCATTGCAACTATATACATCCAAAGCCAACTCCTCCTTGAAAATATGACTATTTTACTTAAACAAACGGCGAATATACTGCATTACGATTAAGAAACAGCAAAATAAAACATTCTGCCGAGAAAATTAAGGTAGTGGCAATCAGTGTCAAAACCGCTGAATCGTGGTCACCTGGCGCCCAGCGGCCCATTGCAACTATATACATCCAAAATCATCTCCTCCTTGAAAATATGACTATTTTACTTAAACAAACAGCGAATATACTGCATTACCATTCAGAAACAGCAAAATAAATCATTCTGCCGAGAAAATTAAGGTAGTGGCTATAAGTGTCAAAACCGCTGAATCGTGGTTTCCAGGCGTCCAGCGGCTCATTGCAACTATATACATCCAAAATCATCTCCTCCTTGAAAATATGACTATTTTACTTAAACAAACGGTAAATATACTGCATTACCATTAACAAACAGCAAAATAAAACATTCTGCCGAGAAAATTAAGGTAGTGGCAATCAGTGTCAAAACCGCTGAATCGTGGTCACCTGGCGCCCAGCGGCCCATTGCAACTATATACATCCAAAATCATTTCCTCCTTGAAAATATGACTATTTTACTTAAACAAGCGGCGAATATACTGCATTACCATTAAGAAACAGCAAAATAAAACATTCTGCCGAGAAAATTAAGGTAGTGGCAATCAGTGTCAAAACCGCTGAATCGTGGTCACCTGGCGCCCAGCGGCCCATTGCAACTATATACATCCAAAATCATTTCCTCCTTGAAAATATGACTATTTTACTTAAACAAGCGGCGAATATACTGCATTACCATTAAGAAACAGCAAAATAAAACATTCTGCCGAGAAAATTAAGGTAGTGGCAATCAGTGTCAAAACCGCTGAATCGTGGTCACCTGGCGCCCAGCAGCCCATTGCAACTATATACATCCAAAATCATCTCCTCCTTGAAAATATGACTATTTTACTTAAACAAACGGCGAATATACTGCATTACCATTAAGAAACAGCAAAATAAAACATTCTGCCAAGAAAATTAAGGTAGTGGCTATAAGTGTCAAAACCGCTGAATCGTGTTTTCCAGGCGCCCAGCGGCCCATTGCAACTATATACATCCAAAGTCATCTCCTCCTTGAAAATATGACTATTTTACTTAAACAAACGGCGAATATACTGCATTACCATTCAGAAACAGCAAAATAAATCATTCTGCCGAGAAAATTAAGGTAGTGGCTATAAGTGTCAAAACCGCTGAATCGTGGTTTCCAGGCGTCCAGCGGCTCATTGCAACTATGTACATCCAAAGTTATCTCCTCCTTGAAAATATGACTATTTTACTTAAACAAACGGCGAATATACTGCATTACCATTCAGAAACAGCAAAATAAATCATTCTGCCGAGAAAATTAAGGTAGTGGCAATCAGTGTCAAAACCGCTGAATCGTGGTCACCTGGCCCCCAGCGGCCCATTGCAACTATATACATCCAAAATCATCTCCTCCTTGAAAATATGACTATTTTACTTAAACAAACGGCGAATATACTGCATTACCATTAAGAAACAGCAAAATAAAACATTCTGCCAAGAAAATTAAGGTAGTGGCTATAAGTGTCAAAACCGCTGAATCGTGTTTTCCAGGCGCCCAGCGGCCCATTGCAACTATATACATCCAAAGTCATCTCCTCCTTGAAAATATGACTATTTTACTTAAACAAACGGCGAATATACTGCATTACCATTCAGAAACAGCAAAATAAATCATTCTGCCGAGAAAATTAAGGTAGTGGCTATGTGTCAAAACCGCTGAATCGTGGTTTCCAGGCGTCCAGCGGCTCATTGCAACTATATACATCCAAAGCCATCTCCTCCTTGAAAATATGACTATTTTACTTAAACAAACGGCGAATATACTGCATTACGATTAAGAAACAGCAAAATAAAACATTCTGCCGAGAAAATTTAGGTAGTGGCAATCAGTGTCAAAACCGCTGAATCGTGGTCACCTGGCGCCCAGCGGCCCATTGCAACTATACACATCCAAAATCATCTCCTCCTTGAAAATATGACTATTTTACTTAAACAAACAGCGAATATACTGCATTACCATTCAGAAACAGCAAAATAAATCATTCTGCCGAGAAAATTAAGGTAGTGGCAATCAGTGTCAAAACCGCTGAATCGTGGTCACCTGGCGCCCAGCGGCCCATTGCAACTATATACATCCAAAATCATTTCCTCCTTGAAAATTTGACTATTTTACTTAAACAAGCGGCGAATATACTGCATTACCATAAAGAAACAGCAAAATAAAACATTCTGCCGAGAAAATTAAGGTAGTGGCAATCAGTGTCAGAACCGCTGAATCGTGGTCACCTGGCGCCCAGCGGCCCATTGCAACTATATACATCCAAAATCATTTCCTCCTTGAAAATATGACTATTTTACTTAAACAAGCGGCGAATATACTGCATTACCATTAAGAAACAGCAAAATAAAACATTCTGCCGAGAAAATTAAGGTAGTGGCAATCAGTGTCAAAACCGCTGAATCGTGGTCACCTGGCGCCCAGCGGCCCATTGCAACTATATACATCCAAAATCATCTCCTCCTTGAAAATATGACTATTTTACTTAAACAAACGGCGAATATACTGCATTACCATTAAGAAACAGCAAAATAAAACATTCTGCCGAGAAAATTAAGGTAGTGGCTATAAGTGTCAAAACCGCTGAATCGTGGTATCCAGGCGTCCAGCGGCTCATTGCAACTATATACATCCAAAGTTATCTCCTCCTTGAAAATATGACTATTTTACTTAAACAAACGGCGAATATACTGCATTACCATTCAGAAACAGCAAAATAAATCATTCTGCCGAGAAAATTAAGGTAGTGGCAATCAGTGTCAAAACCGCTGAATCGTGGTCACCTGGCGCCCAGCGGCCCATTGCAACCATATACATCCAAAATCATCTCCTCCTTGAAAATATGACTATTTTACTTAAACATACAGCGAATATACTGCATTACCATTCAGAAACAGCAAAATAAATCATTCTGCCGAGAAAATTAAGGTAGTGGCTATAAGTGTCAAAACCGCTGAATCGTGGTTTCCAGGCGTCCAGCGGCTCATTGCAACTATATACATCCAAAGTCATCTCCTCCTTGAAAATATGACTATTTTACTTAAACAAACGGCGAATATACTGCATTACCATTAAGAAACAGCAAAATAAAACATTCTGCCGAGAAAATTAAGGTAGTGGCAATCAGTGTCAAAACCGCTGAATCGTGGTCACCTGGCGCCCAGCGGCCCATTGCAACTATATACATCCAAAATCATCTCCTCCTTGAAAATATGACTATTTTACTTAAACAAACGGCGAATATACTGCATTACCATTAAGATACAGCAAAATAAAACATTCTGCCGAGAAAATTAAGGTAGTGGCAATCAGTGTCAAAACCGCTGAATCGTGGGCACCTGGCGCCCAGCGGCTCATTGCAACTATATACATCCTAAGTCATCTCCTCCTTGAAAATATGACTATGTTACTTAAACAAACGGCGAATATACTGCATTACCATTCAGAAACAGCAAAATAAAACATTCTGCCGAGAAAATTATGGTAGTGGCTATAAGTGTCAAAACCGCTGAATCGTGTTTTCCAGGCGCCCAGCGGCCCATTGCAACTATATACATCCAAAGTCATCTCCTCCTTGAAAATATGACTATGTTACTTAAACAAACGGCGAATATACTGCATTACCATTAAGAAACAGCAAAATAAAACATTCTGCCGAGAAAATTAAGGTAGTGGCAATCAGTGTCAAAACCGCTGAATCGTGGGCACCTGGCGCCCAGCGGCCCATTGCAACTATATACATCCAAAATCATCTCCTACTTGAAAATATGACTATTTTACTTAAACAAACAGCGAATATAGTGCATTACCATTCAGAAACAGCAAAATAAATCATTCTGCCGAGAAAATTAAGGTAGTGGCTATAAGTGTCAAAACCGCTGAATCGTGGTTTCCAGGCGTCCAGCGGCTCATTGCAACTATATACATCCAAAGTCATCTCCTCCTTGAAAATATGACTATTTTACTTAAACAAACGGCGAATATACTGCATTACGATTAAGAAACAGCAAAATAAAACATTCTGCCGAGAAAATTAAGGTAGTGGCAATCAGTGTCAAAACCGCTGAATCGTGGTCACCTGGCGCCCAGCGGCCAATTGCAACTATATACATCCAAAATCATCTCCTCCTTGAAAATATGACTATTTTACTTAAACAAACGGCGAATATACTGCATTACCATTAAGAAACAGCAAAATAAAACATTCTGCCGAGAAAATTAAGGTAGTGGCAATCAGTGTCAAAACCGCTGAATCGTGGTCACCTGGCGCCCAGCGGCCCATTGCAACTATATACATCCAAAATCATCTCCTCCTTGAAAATATGACTATTTTACTTAAACAAACGGCGAATATACTGCATTACCATTAAGAAACAGCAAAATAAAACATTCTGCCGAGAAAATTAAGGTAGTGGCAATCAGTGTCAAAACCGCTGAATCGTGGTCACCTGGCGCCCAGCGGCCCATTGCAACTATATACATCCAAAATCATCTCCGCCTTGAAAATATGACTATTTTACTTAAACAAACAGCGAGTATACTGCATTACCATTCAGAAACAGCAAAATAGATCATTCTGCCGAGAAAATTCAGGTAGTGGCAATCAGTGTCAAAACCGCTGAATCGTGGTCACCTGGCGCCCAGCGGCCCATTGCAACTATATACATCCAAAATCATCTCCTCCTTGAAAATATGACTATTTTACTTAAACAAACAGCGAATATACTGCATTACCAATCAGAAACAGCAAAATAAATCATTCTGCCGGTTAAATTAAGGTAGTGGCTATAAGTGTCAAAACCGCTGAATCGTGGATTCCAGGCGCCCAGCGGCTCATTGCAACTATATACATCCAAAGTCATCTCCTCCTTGAAATTATGACTATTTTACTTAAACAAACGGCGAATATACTGCATTACCATTAAGAAACAGCAAAATAAAACATTCTGCCGAGAAAATTAAGGTAGTGGCAATCAGTGTCAAAACCGCTGAATCGTGGTCACCTGGCGCCCAGCGGCCCATTGCAACTATATACATCCAAAATCATCTCCTCCTTGAAAATATGACTATTTTACTTAAACAAACGGCGAATATACTGCATTACCATTAAGAAACAGCAAAATAAAACATTCTGCCGAGAAAATTAAGGTAGTGGCAATCAGTGTCAAAACCGCTGAATCGTGGTCACCTGGCGCCCAGCGGCCCATTGCAACTATATACATCCAAAATCATCTCCGCCTTGAAAATATGACTATTTTACTTAAACAAACAGCGAATATACTGCATTACCATTCAGAAACAGCAAAATAAATCATTCTGCCGAGAAAATTAAGGTAGTGGCTATAAGTGTCAAAACCGCTGAATCGTGGTTTCCAGGCGTCCAGCGGCTCATTGCAACTATATACATCCAAAGTTATCTCCTCCTTGAAAATATGACTATTTTACTTAAACAAACGGCGAATATACTGCATTACCATTCAGAAACAGCAAAATAAATCATTCTGCCGAGAAAATTAAGGTAGTGGCAATCAGTGTCAAAACCGCTGAATCGTGGTCACCTGGCGCCGAGCGGCCCATTGCAACTATATACATCCAAAATCATCTCCTCCTTGAAAATATGACTATTTTACTTAAACAAACAGCGAATATACTGCATTACCATTCAGAAACAGCAAAATAAATCATTCTGCCGAGAAAATTAAGGTAGTGGCTATAAGTGTCAAAACCGCTGAATCGTGGTTTCCAGGCGTCCAGCGGCTCATTGCAACTATATACATCCAAAGTCATCTCCTCCTTGAAAATATGACTATTTTACTTAAACAAACGGCGAATATACTGCATTACCATTAAGAAACAGCAAAATAAAACATTCTGCCGAGAAAATTAAGGTAGTGGCAATCAGTGTCAAAACCGCTGAATCGTGGGCACCTGGCGCCCAGCGGCTCATTGCAGCTATATACATCCTAAGTCATCTCCTCCTTGAAAATATGACTATGTTACTTAAACTAACGGCGAATATACTGCATTACCGTTAAGAAACAGCAAAATAAAACATTCTGCCGAGAAAATTATGATAGTGGCTATAAGTGTCAAAACCGCTGAATCGTGGGCACCTGGCGCCCAGCGGCCCATTGCAACTATATACATCCAAAATCATCTCCTACTTGAAAATATGACTATTTTACTTAAACAAACAGCGAATATAGTGCATTACCATTCAGAAACAGCAAAATAAATCATTCTGCCGAGAAAATTAAGGTAGTGGCTATAAGTGTCAAAACCGCTGAATCGTGGTTTCCAGGCGTCCAGCGGCTCATTGCAACTATATACATCCAAAGTCATCTCCTCCTTGAAAATATGACTATTTTACTTAAACAAACGGCGAATATACTGCATTACGATTAAGAAACAGCAAAATAAAACATTCTGCCGAGAAAATTAAGGTAGTGGCAATCAGTGTCAAAACCGCTGAATCGTGGTCACCTGGCGCCCAGCGGCCCATTGCAACTATATACATCCAAAATCATCTCCTCCTTGAAAATATGACTATTTTACTTAAACAAACAGCGAATATACTGCATTACCATTCAGAAACAGAAAAATAAATCATTCTGCCGGTTAAATTAAGGTAGTGGCTATAAGTGTCAAAACCGCTGAATCGTGGTTTCCAGGCGCCCAGCGGCTCATTGCAACTATATACATCCAAAGTCATCTCCTCCTTGAAAATATGACTATTTTACTTAAACAAACGGCGAATATACTGCATTACCATTAAGAAACAGCAAAATAAATCATTCTGCCGAGAAAATTAAGGTAGTGGCTATAAGTGTCAAAACCGCTGAATCGTGGTTTCCAGGCGTCCAGCGGCTCATTGCAACTATATACATCCAAAGTCATCTCCTCCTTGAAAATATGAGTATTTTACTTAAACAAACGGCGAATATACTGCATTACCATTAAGAAACAGCAAAATAAAACATTCTGCCGAGAAAATTAAGGTAGTGGCAATCAGTGTCAAAACCGCTGAATCGTGGTCACCTGGCGCCCAGCGGCCCATTGCAACTATATACATCCAAAATCATCTCCTCCTTGAAAATATGACTATTTTACTTAAACAAACAGCGAATATACTGCATTACCATTAAGAAACAGCAAAATAAAACATTCTGCCGAGAAAATTAAGGTAGTGGCAATCAGTGTCAAAACCGCTGAATCGTGGTCACCTGGCGCCCAGCGGCCCATTGCAACTATATACATCCAAAATCATTTCCTCCTTGAAAATATGACTATTTTACTTAAACAAGCGGCGAATATACTGCATTACCATTCAGAAACAGCAAAATAAAACATTGTGCCGAGAAAATTAAGGTAGTGGCAATCAGTGTCAAAACCGCTGAATCGTGGTCACCTGGCGCCCAGCGGCCCATTGCAACTATATACATCCAAAATCATCTCCTCCTTGAAAATATGACTATTTTACTTAAACAAACGGCGAATATACTGCATTACCATTCAGAAACAGCAAAATAAATCATTCTGCCGGTTAAATTAAGGTAGTGGCTATAAGTGTCAAAAACGCTGAATCGTGGTTTCCAGGCGCCCAGCGGCTCATTGCAACTATATACATCCAAAGTCATCTCCTCCTTGAAAATATGACTATTTTACTTAAACAAACGGCGAATATACTGCATTACCATTCAGAAACAGCAAAATAAATCATTCTGCCGAGAAAATTAAGGTAGTGGCTATAAGTGTCAAAACCGCTGAATCGTGGTCACCTGCGCCCAGCGGCCCATTGCAACTATATACATCCAAAATCATTACCTCCTTGAAAATATGACTATTTTACTTAAACAAGCGGCGAATATTCTGCATTACCATTAAGAAACAGCAAAATAAAACATTCTGCCGAGAAAATTAAGGTAGTGGCAATCAGTGTCAAAACCGCTGAATCGTGGTCACCTGGCGCCCAGCGGCCCATTGCAACTATATACATCCAAAATCATCTCCTCCTTGAAAATATGACTATTTTACTTAAACAAACGGCGAATATACTGCATTACCATTAAGAAACAGCAAAATAAAACATTCTGCCGAGAAAATTAAGGTAGTGGCAATCAGTGTCAAAACCGCTGAATCGTGGTCACCTGGCGCCCAGCGGCCCATTGCAACTATATACATCCAAAATCATCTCCGCCTTGAAAATATGACTATTTTACTTAAACAAACAGCGAGTATACTGCATTACCATTCAGAAACAGCAAAATAGATCATTCTGCCGAGAAAATTCAGGTAGTGGCAATCAGTGTCAAAACCGCTGAATCGTGGTCACCTGGCGCCCAGCGGCCCATTGCAACTATATACATCCAAAATCATCTCCTCCTTGCAAATATGACTATTTTACTTAAACAAACAGCGAATATACTGCATTACCAATCAGAAACAGCAAAATAAATCATTCTGCCGGTTAAATTAAGGTAGTGGCTATAAGTGTCAAAACCGCTGAATCGTGGATTCCAGGCGCCCAGCGGCTCATTGCAACTATATACATCCAAAGTCATCTCCTCCTTGAAATTATGACTATTTTACTTAAACAAACGGCGAATATACTGCATTACCATTAAGAAACAGCAAAATAAAACATTCTGCCGAGAAAATTAAGGTAGTGGCAATCAGTGTCAAAACCGCTGAATCGTGGTCACCTGGCGCCCAGCGGCCCATTGCAACTGTATACATCCAAAATCATCTCCTCCTTGAAAATATGACTATTTTACTTAAACAAACGGCGAATATACTGCATTACCATTAAGAAACAGCAAAATAAAACATTCTGCCGAGAAAATTAAGGTAGTGGCAATCAGTGTCAAAACCGCTGAATCGTGGTCACCTGGCGCCCAGCGGCCCATTGCAACTATATACATCCAAAATCATCTCCGCCTTGAAAATATGACTATTTTACTTAAACAAACAGCGAATATACTGCATTACCATTCAGAAACAGCAAAATAAATCATTCTGCCGAGAAAATTAAGGTAGTGGCTATAAGTGTCAAAACCGCTGAATCGTGGTTTCCAGGCGTCCAGCGGCTCATTGCAACTATATACATCCAAAGTTATCTCCTCCTTGAAAATATGACTATTTTACTTAAACAAACGGCGAATATACTGCATTACCATTCAGAAACAGCAAAATAAATCATTCTGCCGGTTAAATTAAGGTAGTGGCTATAAGTGTCAAAAACGCTGAATCGTGGTTTCCAGGCGCCCAGCGGCCCATTGCAACTATATACATCCAAAATCATCTCCTCCTTGAAAATATGACTATTTTACTTAAACAAACAGCGAATATACTGCATTACCATTAAGAAACAGCAAAATAAAACATTCTGCCGAGAAAATTAAGGTAGTGGCAATCAGTGTCAAAACCGCTGAATCGTGGTCACCTGGCGCCCAGCGGCCCATTGCAACTATATACATCCAAAATCATTTCCTCCTTGAAAATATGACTATTTTACTTAAACAAGCGGCGAATATACTGCATTACCATTCAGAAACAGCAAAATAAAACATTGTGCCGAGAAAATTAAGGTAGTGGCAATCAGTGTCAAAACCGCTGAATCGTGGTCACCTGGCGCCCAGCGGCCCATTGCAACTATATACATCCAAAATCATCTCCTCCTTGAAAATATGACTATTTTACTTAAACAAACGGCGAATATACTGCATTACCATTCAGAAACAGCAAAATAAATCATTCTGCCGGTTAAATTAAGGTAGTGGCTATAAGTGTCAAAAACGCTGAATCGTGGTTTCCAGGCGCCCAGCGGCTCATTGCAACTATATACATCCAAAGTCATCTCCTCCTTGAAAATATGACTATTTTACTTAAACAA
>JAOYRU010000647.1:0-90201 GCA_026315105.1 Locusta migratoria
CCGGATGCCACGGCCCGCCACCTGACCGCCTCCAAACTCCACATTTAATATATACATGTTTTTTTTTTTTTTTTTTTTTTTTTTTTGTTTCTCATGAAATTAACAAAAAATTCTATACAAATTTAGGAATAAACAGCAAAAACCATTAAAAACATCGAAATGAAAACATTCTTGGTTTAAAATGTCTGCAACGCAGTAAGCGTCCAGGCAGTACAGACAAGAGTACTGCAGTTTAACAAAACACAACTCCTGGAGAGGGAGCAGAGCGGCGCCAGGGCGGCCGCCGGATGCCACGGCCCGCCACCTGACCGCCTCCAAACTCCACATTTAATATATACATGTTTTTTTTTTTTTTTTTTTTTTTTTTTTTTGTTTCTCATGAAATTAACAAAAAATTCTATACAAATTTAGGAATAAACAGCAAAAACCATTAAAAACATCGAAATGAAAACATTCTTGGTTTAAAATGTCTGCAACGCAGTAAGCGTCCAGGCAGTACAGACAAGAGTACTGCAGTTTAACAAAACACAACTCCTGGAGAGGGAGCAGAGCGGCGCCAGGGCGGCCGCCGGATGCCACGGCCCGCCACCTGACCGCCTCCAAACTCCACATTTAATATATACATGTTTTTTTTTTTTTTTTTTTTTTTTTTTTTTGTTTCTCATGAAATTAACAAAAAATTCTATACAAATTTAGGAATAAACAGCAAAAACCATTAAAAACATCGAAATGAAAACATTCTTGGTTTAAAATGTCTGCAACGCAGTAAGCGTCCAGGCAGTACAGACAAGAGTACTGCAGTTTAACAAAACACAACTCCTGGAGAGGGAGCAGAGCGGCGCCAGGGCGGCCGCCGGATGCCACGGCCCGCCACCTGACCGCCTCCAAACTCCACATTTAATATATACATGTTTTTTTTTTTTTTTTTGTTTCTCATGAAATTAACAAAAAATTCTATACAAATTTAGGAATAAACAGCAAAAACCATTAAAAACATCGAAATGAAAACATTCTTGGTTTAAAATGTCTGCAACGCAGTAAGCGTCCAGGCAGTACAGACAAGAGTACTGCAGTTTAACAAAACACAACTCCTGGAGAGGGAGCAGAGCGGCGCCAGGGCGGCCGCCGGATGCCACGGCCCGCCACCTGACCGCCTCCAAACTCCACATTTAATATATACATGTTTTTTTTTTTTTTTTTTTTTTTTTTTTTTGTTTCTCATGAAATTAACAAAAAATTCTATACAAATTTAGGAATAAACAGCAAAAACCATTAAAAACATCGAAATGAAAACATTCTTGGTTTAAAATGTCTGCAACGCAGTAAGCGTCCAGGCAGTACAGACAAGAGTACTGCAGTTTAACAAAACACAACTCCTGGAGAGGGAGCAGAGCGGCGCCAGGGCGGCCGCCGGATGCCACGGCCCGCCACCTGACCGCCTCCAAACTCCACATTTAATATATACATGTTTTTTTTTTTTTTTTTTTTTTTTTTTTTTTGTTTCTCATGAAATTAACAAAAAATTCTATACAAATTTAGGAATAAACAGCAAAAACCATTAAAAACATCGAAATGAAAACATTCTTGGTTTAAAATGTCTGCAACGCAGTAAGCGTCCAGGCAGTACAGACAAGAGTACTGCAGTTTAACAAAACACAACTCCTGGAGAGGGAGCAGAGCGGCGCCAGGGCGGCCGCCGGATGCCACGGCCCGCCACCTGACCGCCTCCAAACTCCACATTTAATATATACATGTTTTTTTTTTTTTTTTTTTTCTCATGAAATTAACAAAAAATTCTATACAAATTTAGGAATAAACAGCAAAAACCATTAAAAACATCGAAATGAAAACATTCTTGGTTTAAAATGTCTGCAACGCAGTAAGCGTCCAGGCAGTACAGACAAGAGTACTGCAGTTTAACAAAACACAACTCCTGGAGAGGGAGCAGAGCGGCGCCAGGGCGGCCGCCGGATGCCACGGCCCGCCACCTGACCGCCTCCAAACTCCACATTTAATATATACATGTTTTTTTTTTTTTTTTTGTTTCTCATGAAATTAACAAAAAATTCTATACAAATTTAGGAATAAACAGCAAAAACCATTAAAAACATCGAAATGAAAACATTCTTGGTTTAAAATGTCTGCAACGCAGTAAGCGTCCAGGCAGTACAGACAAGAGTACTGCAGTTTAACAAAACACAACTCCTGGAGAGGGAGCAGAGCGGCGCCAGGGCGGCCGCCGGATGCCACGGCCCGCCACCTGACCGCCTCCAAACTCCACATTTAATATATACATGTTTTTTTTTTTTTTTTTTTCTCATGAAATTAACAAAAAATTCTATACAAATTTAGGAATAAACAGCAAAAACCATTAAAAACATCGAAATGAAAACATTCTTGGTTTAAAATGTCTGCAACGCAGTAAGCGTCCAGGCAGTACAGACAAGAGTACTGCAGTTTAACAAAACACAACTCCTGGAGAGGGAGCAGAGCGGCGCCAGGGCGGCCGCCGGATGCCACGGCCCGCCACCTGACCGCCTCCAAACTCCACATTTAATATATACATGTTTTTTTTTTTTTTTTTTTTTTTTTTTTTTTTGTTTCTCATGAAATTAACAAAAAATTCTATACAAATTTAGGAATAAACAGCAAAAACCATTAAAAACATCGAAATGAAAACATTCTTGGTTTAAAATGTCTGCAACGCAGTAAGCGTCCAGGCAGTACAGACAAGAGTACTGCAGTTTAACAAAACACAACTCCTGGAGAGGGAGCAGAGCGGCGCCAGGGCGGCCGCCGGATGCCACGGCCCGCCACCTGACCGCCTCCAAACTCCACATTTAATATATACATGTTTTTTTTTTTTTTTTTTTCTCATGAAATTAACAAAAAATTCTATACAAATTTAGGAATAAACAGCAAAAACCATTAAAAACATCGAAATGAAAACATTCTTGGTTTAAAATGTCTGCAACGCAGTAAGCGTCCAGGCAGTACAGACAAGAGTACTGCAGTTTAACAAAACACAACTCCTGGAGAGGGAGCAGAGCGGCGCCAGGGCGGCCGCCGGATGCCACGGCCCGCCACCTGACCGCCTCCAAACTCCACATTTAATATATACATGTTTTTTTTTTTTTTTTTTTTTTTTTTTTTTGTTTCTCATGAAATTAACAAAAAATTCTATACAAATTTAGGAATAAACAGCAAAAACCATTAAAAACATCGAAATGAAAACATTCTTGGTTTAAAATGTCTGCAACGCAGTAAGCGTCCAGGCAGTACAGACAAGAGTACTGCAGTTTAACAAAACACAACTCCTGGAGAGGGAGCAGAGCGGCGCCAGGGCGGCCGCCGGATGCCACGGCCCGCCACCTGACCGCCTCCAAACTCCACATTTAATATATACATGTTTTTTTTTTTTTTTTTTTCTCATGAAATTAACAAAAAATTCTATACAAATTTAGGAATAAACAGCAAAAACCATTAAAAACATCGAAATGAAAACATTCTTGGTTTAAAATGTCTGCAACGCAGTAAGCGTCCAGGCAGTACAGACAAGAGTACTGCAGTTTAACAAAACACAACTCCTGGAGAGGGAGCAGAGCGGCGCCAGGGCGGCCGCCGGATGCCACGGCCCGCCACCTGACCGCCTCCAAACTCCACATTTAATATATACATGTTTTTTTTTTTTTTTTTTTTTTTTTTTTTGTTTCTCATGAAATTAACAAAAAATTCTATACAAATTTAGGAATAAACAGCAAAAACCATTAAAAACATCGAAATGAAAACATTCTTGGTTTAAAATGTCTGCAACGCAGTAAGCGTCCAGGCAGTACAGACAAGAGTACTGCAGTTTAACAAAACACAACTCCTGGAGAGGGAGCAGAGCGGCGCCAGGGCGGCCGCCGGATGCCACGGCCCGCCACCTGACCGCCTCCAAACTCCACATTTAATATATACATGTTTTTTTTTTTTTTTTTTTTTTTTTTTTTTTTGTTTCTCATGAAATTAACAAAAAATTCTATACAAATTTAGGAATAAACAGCAAAAACCATTAAAAACATCGAAATGAAAACATTCTTGGTTTAAAATGTCTGCAACGCAGTAAGCGTCCAGGCAGTACAGACAAGAGTACTGCAGTTTAACAAAACACAACTCCTGGAGAGGGAGCAGAGCGGCGCCAGGGCGGCCGCCGGATGCCACGGCCCGCCACCTGACCGCCTCCAAACTCCACATTTAATATATACATGTTTTTTTTTTTTTTTTTTTTTTTTTTTTTTTTGTTTCTCATGAAATTAACAAAAAATTCTATACAAATTTAGGAATAAACAGCAAAAACCATTAAAAACATCGAAATGAAAACATTCTTGGTTTAAAATGTCTGCAACGCAGTAAGCGTCCAGGCAGTACAGACAAGAGTACTGCAGTTTAACAAAACACAACTCCTGGAGAGGGAGCAGAGCGGCGCCAGGGCGGCCGCCGGATGCCACGGCCCGCCACCTGACCGCCTCCAAACTCCACATTTAATATATACATGTTTTTTTTTTTTTTTTTTCTCATGAAATTAACAAAAAATTCTATACAAATTTAGGAATAAACAGCAAAAACCATTAAAAACATCGAAATGAAAACATTCTTGGTTTAAAATGTCTGCAACGCAGTAAGCGTCCAGGCAGTACAGACAAGAGTACTGCAGTTTAACAAAACACAACTCCTGGAGAGGGAGCAGAGCGGCGCCAGGGCGGCCGCCGGATGCCACGGCCCGCCACCTGACCGCCTCCAAACTCCACATTTAATATATACATGTTTTTTTTTTTTTTTTTTTTTTTTTTTTTGTTTCTCATGAAATTAACAAAAAATTCTATACAAATTTAGGAATAAACAGCAAAAACCATTAAAAACATCGAAATGAAAACATTCTTGGTTTAAAATGTCTGCAACGCAGTAAGCGTCCAGGCAGTACAGACAAGAGTACTGCAGTTTAACAAAACACAACTCCTGGAGAGGGAGCAGAGCGGCGCCAGGGCGGCCGCCGGATGCCACGGCCCGCCACCTGACCGCCTCCAAACTCCACATTTAATATATACATGTTTTTTTTTTTTTTTTTTTTTTTTTTTTTTTTGTTTCTCATGAAATTAACAAAAAATTCTATACAAATTTAGGAATAAACAGCAAAAACCATTAAAAACATCGAAATGAAAACATTCTTGGTTTAAAATGTCTGCAACGCAGTAAGCGTCCAGGCAGTACAGACAAGAGTACTGCAGTTTAACAAAACACAACTCCTGGAGAGGGAGCAGAGCGGCGCCAGGGCGGCCGCCGGATGCCACGGCCCGCCACCTGACCGCCTCCAAACTCCACATTTAATATATACATGTTTTTTTTTTTTTTTTTTTCTCATGAAATTAACAAAAAATTCTATACAAATTTAGGAATAAACAGCAAAAACCATTAAAAACATCGAAATGAAAACATTCTTGGTTTAAAATGTCTGCAACGCAGTAAGCGTCCAGGCAGTACAGACAAGAGTACTGCAGTTTAACAAAACACAACTCCTGGAGAGGGAGCAGAGCGGCGCCAGGGCGGCCGCCGGATGCCACGGCCCGCCACCTGACCGCCTCCAAACTCCACATTTAATATATACATGTTTTTTTTTTTTTTTTTTTTTTTTTTTTTTTTTTTGTTTCTCATGAAATTAACAAAAAATTCTATACAAATTTAGGAATAAACAGCAAAAACCATTAAAAACATCGAAATGAAAACATTCTTGGTTTAAAATGTCTGCAACGCAGTAAGCGTCCAGGCAGTACAGACAAGAGTACTGCAGTTTAACAAAACACAACTCCTGGAGAGGGAGCAGAGCGGCGCCAGGGCGGCCGCCGGATGCCACGGCCCGCCACCTGACCGCCTCCAAACTCCACATTTAATATATACATGTTTTTTTTTTTTTTTTTTTTTTTTTTTTTGTTTCTCATGAAATTAACAAAAAATTCTATACAAATTTAGGAATAAACAGCAAAAACCATTAAAAACATCGAAATGAAAACATTCTTGGTTTAAAATGTCTGCAACGCAGTAAGCGTCCAGGCAGTACAGACAAGAGTACTGCAGTTTAACAAAACACAACTCCTGGAGAGGGAGCAGAGCGGCGCCAGGGCGGCCGCCGGATGCCACGGCCCGCCACCTGACCGCCTCCAAACTCCACATTTAATATATACATGTTTTTTTTTTTTTTTTTTTTCTCATGAAATTAACAAAAAATTCTATACAAATTTAGGAATAAACAGCAAAAACCATTAAAAACATCGAAATGAAAACATTCTTGGTTTAAAATGTCTGCAACGCAGTAAGCGTCCAGGCAGTACAGACAAGAGTACTGCAGTTTAACAAAACACAACTCCTGGAGAGGGAGCAGAGCGGCGCCAGGGCGGCCGCCGGATGCCACGGCCCGCCACCTGACCGCCTCCAAACTCCACATTTAATATATACATGTTTTTTTTTTTTTTTTTTTTCTCATGAAATTAACAAAAAATTCTATACAAATTTAGGAATAAACAGCAAAAACCATTAAAAACATCGAAATGAAAACATTCTTGGTTTAAAATGTCTGCAACGCAGTAAGCGTCCAGGCAGTACAGACAAGAGTACTGCAGTTTAACAAAACACAACTCCTGGAGAGGGAGCAGAGCGGCGCCAGGGCGGCCGCCGGATGCCACGGCCCGCCACCTGACCGCCTCCAAACTCCACATTTAATATATACATGTTTTTTTTTTTTTTTTTTTTTTTTTTTTTTTTTTGTTTCTCATGAAATTAACAAAAAATTCTATACAAATTTAGGAATAAACAGCAAAAACCATTAAAAACATCGAAATGAAAACATTCTTGGTTTAAAATGTCTGCAACGCAGTAAGCGTCCAGGCAGTACAGACAAGAGTACTGCAGTTTAACAAAACACAACTCCTGGAGAGGGAGCAGAGCGGCGCCAGGGCGGCCGCCGGATGCCACGGCCCGCCACCTGACCGCCTCCAAACTCCACATTTAATATATACATGTTTTTTTTTTTTTTTTTCTCATGAAATTAACAAAAAATTCTATACAAATTTAGGAATAAACAGCAAAAACCATTAAAAACATCGAAATGAAAACATTCTTGGTTTAAAATGTCTGCAACGCAGTAAGCGTCCAGGCAGTACAGACAAGAGTACTGCAGTTTAACAAAACACAACTCCTGGAGAGGGAGCAGAGCGGCGCCAGGGCGGCCGCCGGATGCCACGGCCCGCCACCTGACCGCCTCCAAACTCCACATTTAATATATACATGTTTTTTTTTTTTTTTTTTTTCTCATGAAATTAACAAAAAATTCTATACAAATTTAGGAATAAACAGCAAAAACCATTAAAAACATCGAAATGAAAACATTCTTGGTTTAAAATGTCTGCAACGCAGTAAGCGTCCAGGCAGTACAGACAAGAGTACTGCAGTTTAACAAAACACAACTCCTGGAGAGGGAGCAGAGCGGCGCCAGGGCGGCCGCCGGATGCCACGGCCCGCCACCTGACCGCCTCCAAACTCCACATTTAATATATACATGTTTTTTTTTTTTTTTTTTTTTTTTTTTTTTTTGTTTCTCATGAAATTAACAAAAAATTCTATACAAATTTAGGAATAAACAGCAAAAACCATTAAAAACATCGAAATGAAAACATTCTTGGTTTAAAATGTCTGCAACGCAGTAAGCGTCCAGGCAGTACAGACAAGAGTACTGCAGTTTAACAAAACACAACTCCTGGAGAGGGAGCAGAGCGGCGCCAGGGCGGCCGCCGGATGCCACGGCCCGCCACCTGACCGCCTCCAAACTCCACATTTAATATATACATGTTTTTTTTTTTTTTTTTTTTTTTTTTTTTTGTTTCTCATGAAATTAACAAAAAATTCTATACAAATTTAGGAATAAACAGCAAAAACCATTAAAAACATCGAAATGAAAACATTCTTGGTTTAAAATGTCTGCAACGCAGTAAGCGTCCAGGCAGTACAGACAAGAGTACTGCAGTTTAACAAAACACAACTCCTGGAGAGGGAGCAGAGCGGCGCCAGGGCGGCCGCCGGATGCCACGGCCCGCCACCTGACCGCCTCCAAACTCCACATTTAATATATACATGTTTTTTTTTTTTTTTTTTTCTCATGAAATTAACAAAAAATTCTATACAAATTTAGGAATAAACAGCAAAAACCATTAAAAACATCGAAATGAAAACATTCTTGGTTTAAAATGTCTGCAACGCAGTAAGCGTCCAGGCAGTACAGACAAGAGTACTGCAGTTTAACAAAACACAACTCCTGGAGAGGGAGCAGAGCGGCGCCAGGGCGGCCGCCGGATGCCACGGCCCGCCACCTGACCGCCTCCAAACTCCACATTTAATATATACATGTTTTTTTTTTTTTTTTTTTTCTCATGAAATTAACAAAAAATTCTATACAAATTTAGGAATAAACAGCAAAAACCATTAAAAACATCGAAATGAAAATATTCTTGGTTTAAAATGTCTGCAACGCAGTAAGCGTCCAGGCAGTACAGACAAGAGTACTGCAGTTTAACAAAACACAACTCCTGGAGAGGGAGCAGAGCGGCGCCAGGGCGGCCGCCGGATGCCACGGCCCGCCACCTGACCGCCTCCAAACTCCACATTTAATATATACATGTTTTTTTTTTTTTTTTTTCTCATGAAATTAACAAAAAATTCTATACAAATTTAGGAATAAACAGCAAAAACCATTAAAAACATCGAAATGAAAACATTCTTGGTTTAAAATGTCTGCAACGCAGTAAGCGTCCAGGCAGTACAGACAAGAGTACTGCAGTTTAACAAAACACAACTCCTGGAGAGGGAGCAGAGCGGCGCCAGGGCGGCCGCCGGATGCCACGGCCCGCCACCTGACCGCCTCCAAACTCCACATTTAATATATACATGTTTTTTTTTTTTTTTTTTTTCTCATGAAATTAACAAAAAATTCTATACAAATTTAGGAATAAACAGCAAAAACCATTAAAAACATCGAAATGAAAACATTCTTGGTTTAAAATGTCTGCAACGCAGTAAGCGTCCAGGCAGTACAGACAAGAGTACTGCAGTTTAACAAAACACAACTCCTGGAGAGGGAGCAGAGCGGCGCCAGGGCGGCCGCCGGATGCCACGGCCCGCCACCTGACCGCCTCCAAACTCCACATTTAATATATACATGTTTTTTTTTTTTTTTTTTTTTTTTTTTTTTTTTTTGTTTCTCATGAAATTAACAAAAAATTCTATACAAATTTAGGAATAAACAGCAAAAACCATTAAAAACATCGAAATGAAAACATTCTTGGTTTAAAATGTCTGCAACGCAGTAAGCGTCCAGGCAGTACAGACAAGAGTACTGCAGTTTAACAAAACACAACTCCTGGAGAGGGAGCAGAGCGGCGCCAGGGCGGCCGCCGGATGCCACGGCCCGCCACCTGACCGCCTCCAAACTCCACATTTAATATATACATGTTTTTTTTTTTTTTTTTCTCATGAAATTAACAAAAAATTCTATACAAATTTAGGAATAAACAGCAAAAACCATTAAAAACATCGAAATGAAAACATTCTTGGTTTAAAATGTCTGCAACGCAGTAAGCGTCCAGGCAGTACAGACAAGAGTACTGCAGTTTAACAAAACACAACTCCTGGAGAGGGAGCAGAGCGGCGCCAGGGCGGCCGCCGGATGCCACGGCCCGCCACCTGACCGCCTCCAAACTCCACATTTAATATATACATGTTTTTTTTTTTTTTTTTTTTCTCATGAAATTAACAAAAAATTCTATACAAATTTAGGAATAAACAGCAAAAACCATTAAAAACATCGAAATGAAAACATTCTTGGTTTAAAATGTCTGCAACGCAGTAAGCGTCCAGGCAGTACAGACAAGAGTACTGCAGTTTAACAAAACACAACTCCTGGAGAGGGAGCAGAGCGGCGCCAGGGCGGCCGCCGGATGCCACGGCCCGCCACCTGACCGCCTCCAAACTCCACATTTAATATATACATGTTTTTTTTTTTTTTTTTTTTTTTTTTTTTTTGTTTCTCATGAAATTAACAAAAAATTCTATACAAATTTAGGAATAAACAGCAAAAACCATTAAAAACATCGAAATGAAAACATTCTTGGTTTAAAATGTCTGCAACGCAGTAAGCGTCCAGGCAGTACAGACAAGAGTACTGCAGTTTAACAAAACACAACTCCTGGAGAGGGAGCAGAGCGGCGCCAGGGCGGCCGCCGGATGCCACGGCCCGCCACCTGACCGCCTCCAAACTCCACATTTAATATATACATGTTTTTTTTTTTTTTTTTTTTTTTTTTTTTTGTTTCTCATGAAATTAACAAAAAATTCTATACAAATTTAGGAATAAACAGCAAAAACCATTAAAAACATCGAAATGAAAACATTCTTGGTTTAAAATGTCTGCAACGCAGTAAGCGTCCAGGCAGTACAGACAAGAGTACTGCAGTTTAACAAAACACAACTCCTGGAGAGGGAGCAGAGCGGCGCCAGGGCGGCCGCCGGATGCCACGGCCCGCCACCTGACCGCCTCCAAACTCCACATTTAATATATACATGTTTTTTTTTTTTTTTTTTTCTCATGAAATTAACAAAAAATTCTATACAAATTTAGGAATAAACAGCAAAAACCATTAAAAACATCGAAATGAAAACATTCTTGGTTTAAAATGTCTGCAACGCAGTAAGCGTCCAGGCAGTACAGACAAGAGTACTGCAGTTTAACAAAACACAACTCCTGGAGAGGGAGCAGAGCGGCGCCAGGGCGGCCGCCGGATGCCACGGCCCGCCACCTGACCGCCTCCAAACTCCACATTTAATATATACATGTTTTTTTTTTTTTTTTTTTCTCATGAAATTAACAAAAAATTCTATACAAATTTAGGAATAAACAGCAAAAACCATTAAAAACATCGAAATGAAAATATTCTTGGTTTAAAATGTCTGCAACGCAGTAAGCGTCCAGGCAGTACAGACAAGAGTACTGCAGTTTAACAAAACACAACTCCTGGAGAGGGAGCAGAGCGGCGCCAGGGCGGCCGCCGGATGCCACGGCCCGCCACCTGACCGCCTCCAAACTCCACATTTAATATATACATGTTTTTTTTTTTTTTTTTTTCTCATGAAATTAACAAAAAATTCTATACAAATTTAGGAATAAACAGCAAAAACCATTAAAAACATCGAAATGAAAACATTCTTGGTTTAAAATGTCTGCAACGCAGTAAGCGTCCAGGCAGTACAGACAAGAGTACTGCAGTTTAACAAAACACAACTCCTGGAGAGGGAGCAGAGCGGCGCCAGGGCGGCCGCCGGATGCCACGGCCCGCCACCTGACCGCCTCCAAACTCCACATTTAATATATACATGTTTTTTTTTTTTTTTTTTCTCATGAAATTAACAAAAAATTCTATACAAATTTAGGAATAAACAGCAAAAACCATTAAAAACATCGAAATGAAAACATTCTTGGTTTAAAATGTCTGCAACGCAGTAAGCGTCCAGGCAGTACAGACAAGAGTACTGCAGTTTAACAAAACACAACTCCTGGAGAGGGAGCAGAGCGGCGCCAGGGCGGCCGCCGGATGCCACGGCCCGCCACCTGACCGCCTCCAAACTCCACATTTAATATATACATGTTTTTTTTTTTTTTTTTTCTCATGAAATTAACAAAAAATTCTATACAAATTTAGGAATAAACAGCAAAAACCATTAAAAACATCGAAATGAAAACATTCTTGGTTTAAAATGTCTGCAACGCAGTAAGCGTCCAGGCAGTACAGACAAGAGTACTGCAGTTTAACAAAACACAACTCCTGGAGAGGGAGCAGAGCGGCGCCAGGGCGGCCGCCGGATGCCACGGCCCGCCACCTGACCGCCTCCAAACTCCACATTTAATATATACATGTTTTTTTTTTTTTTTTTCTCATGAAATTAACAAAAAATTCTATACAAATTTAGGAATAAACAGCAAAAACCATTAAAAACATCGAAATGAAAACATTCTTGGTTTAAAATGTCTGCAACGCAGTAAGCGTCCAGGCAGTACAGACAAGAGTACTGCAGTTTAACAAAACACAACTCCTGGAGAGGGAGCAGAGCGGCGCCAGGGCGGCCGCCGGATGCCACGGCCCGCCACCTGACCGCCTCCAAACTCCACATTTAATATATACATGTTTTTTTTTTTTTTTTTCTCATGAAATTAACAAAAAATTCTATACAAATTTAGGAATAAACAGCAAAAACCATTAAAAACATCGAAATGAAAACATTCTTGGTTTAAAATGTCTGCAACGCAGTAAGCGTCCAGGCAGTACAGACAAGAGTACTGCAGTTTAACAAAACACAACTCCTGGAGAGGGAGCAGAGCGGCGCCAGGGCGGCCGCCGGATGCCACGGCCCGCCACCTGACCGCCTCCAAACTCCACATTTAATATATACATGTTTTTTTTTTTTTTTTTTCTCATGAAATTAACAAAAAATTCTATACAAATTTAGGAATAAACAGCAAAAACCATTAAAAACATCGAAATGAAAACATTCTTGGTTTAAAATGTCTGCAACGCAGTAAGCGTCCAGGCAGTACAGACAAGAGTACTGCAGTTTAACAAAACACAACTCCTGGAGAGGGAGCAGAGCGGCGCCAGGGCGGCCGCCGGATGCCACGGCCCGCCACCTGACCGCCTCCAAACTCCACATTTAATATATACATGTTTTTTTTTTTTTTTTTTCTCATGAAATTAACAAAAAATTCTATACAAATTTAGGAATAAACAGCAAAAACCATTAAAAACATCGAAATGAAAACATTCTTGGTTTAAAATGTCTGCAACGCAGTAAGCGTCCAGGCAGTACAGACAAGAGTACTGCAGTTTAACAAAACACAACTCCTGGAGAGGGAGCAGAGCGGCGCCAGGGCGGCCGCCGGATGCCACGGCCCGCCACCTGACCGCCTCCAAACTCCACATTTAATATATACATGTTTTTTTTTTTTTTTTTTCTCATGAAATTAACAAAAAATTCTATACAAATTTAGGAATAAACAGCAAAAACCATTAAAAACATCGAAATGAAAACATTCTTGGTTTAAAATGTCTGCAACGCAGTAAGCGTCCAGGCAGTACAGACAAGAGTACTGCAGTTTAACAAAACACAACTCCTGGAGAGGGAGCAGAGCGGCGCCAGGGCGGCCGCCGGATGCCACGGCCCGCCACCTGACCGCCTCCAAACTCCACATTTAATATATACATGTTTTTTTTTTTTTTTTTCTCATGAAATTAACAAAAAATTCTATACAAATTTAGGAATAAACAGCAAAAACCATTAAAAACATCGAAATGAAAACATTCTTGGTTTAAAATGTCTGCAACGCAGTAAGCGTCCAGGCAGTACAGACAAGAGTACTGCAGTTTAACAAAACACAACTCCTGGAGAGGGAGCAGAGCGGCGCCAGGGCGGCCGCCGGATGCCACGGCCCGCCACCTGACCGCCTCCAAACTCCACATTTAATATATACATGTTTTTTTTTTTTTTTTTCTCATGAAATTAACAAAAAATTCTATACAAATTTAGGAATAAACAGCAAAAACCATTAAAAACATCGAAATGAAAACATTCTTGGTTTAAAATGTCTGCAACGCAGTAAGCGTCCAGGCAGTACAGACAAGAGTACTGCAGTTTAACAAAACACAACTCCTGGAGAGGGAGCAGAGCGGCGCCAGGGCGGCCGCCGGATGCCACGGCCCGCCACCTGACCGCCTCCAAACTCCACATTTAATATATACATGTTTTTTTTTTTTTTTTTTCTCATGAAATTAACAAAAAATTCTATACAAATTTAGGAATAAACAGCAAAAACCATTAAAAACATCGAAATGAAAACATTCTTGGTTTAAAATGTCTGCAACGCAGTAAGCGTCCAGGCAGTACAGACAAGAGTACTGCAGTTTAACAAAACACAACTCCTGGAGAGGGAGCAGAGCGGCGCCAGGGCGGCCGCCGGATGCCACGGCCCGCCACCTGACCGCCTCCAAACTCCACATTTAATATATACATGTTTTTTTTTTTTTTTTTTCTCATGAAATTAACAAAAAATTCTATACAAATTTAGGAATAAACAGCAAAAACCATTAAAAACATCGAAATGAAAACATTCTTGGTTTAAAATGTCTGCAACGCAGTAAGCGTCCAGGCAGTACAGACAAGAGTACTGCAGTTTAACAAAACACAACTCCTGGAGAGGGAGCAGAGCGGCGCCAGGGCGGCCGCCGGATGCCACGGCCCGCCACCTGACCGCCTCCAAACTCCACATTTAATATATACATGTTTTTTTTTTTTTTTTTCTCATGAAATTAACAAAAAATTCTATACAAATTTAGGAATAAACAGCAAAAACCATTAAAAACATCGAAATGAAAACATTCTTGGTTTAAAATGTCTGCAACGCAGTAAGCGTCCAGGCAGTACAGACAAGAGTACTGCAGTTTAACAAAACACAACTCCTGGAGAGGGAGCAGAGCGGCGCCAGGGCGGCCGCCGGATGCCACGGCCCGCCACCTGACCGCCTCCAAACTCCACATTTAATATATACATGTTTTTTTTTTTTTTTTTCTCATGAAATTAACAAAAAATTCTATACAAATTTAGGAATAAACAGCAAAAACCATTAAAAACATCGAAATGAAAACATTCTTGGTTTAAAATGTCTGCAACGCAGTAAGCGTCCAGGCAGTACAGACAAGAGTACTGCAGTTTAACAAAACACAACTCCTGGAGAGGGAGCAGAGCGGCGCCAGGGCGGCCGCCGGATGCCACGGCCCGCCACCTGACCGCCTCCAAACTCCACATTTAATATATACATGTTTTTTTTTTTTTTTTTCTCATGAAATTAACAAAAAATTCTATACAAATTTAGGAATAAACAGCAAAAACCATTAAAAACATCGAAATGAAAACATTCTTGGTTTAAAATGTCTGCAACGCAGTAAGCGTCCAGGCAGTACAGACAAGAGTACTGCAGTTTAACAAAACACAACTCCTGGAGAGGGAGCAGAGCGGCGCCAGGGCGGCCGCCGGATGCCACGGCCCGCCACCTGACCGCCTCCAAACTCCACATTTAATATATACATGTTTTTTTTTTTTTTTTTTCTCATGAAATTAACAAAAAATTCTATACAAATTTAGGAATAAACAGCAAAAACCATTAAAAACATCGAAATGAAAACATTCTTGGTTTAAAATGTCTGCAACGCAGTAAGCGTCCAGGCAGTACAGACAAGAGTACTGCAGTTTAACAAAACACAACTCCTGGAGAGGGAGCAGAGCGGCGCCAGGGCGGCCGCCGGATGCCACGGCCCGCCACCTGACCGCCTCCAAACTCCACATTTAATATATACATGTTTTTTTTTTTTTTTTTTCTCATGAAATTAACAAAAAATTCTATACAAATTTAGGAATAAACAGCAAAAACCATTAAAAACATCGAAATGAAAACATTCTTGGTTTAAAATGTCTGCAACGCAGTAAGCGTCCAGGCAGTACAGACAAGAGTACTGCAGTTTAACAAAACACAACTCCTGGAGAGGGAGCAGAGCGGCGCCAGGGCGGCCGCCGGATGCCACGGCCCGCCACCTGACCGCCTCCAAACTCCACATTTAATATATACATGTTTTTTTTTTTTTTTTTTCTCATGAAATTAACAAAAAATTCTATACAAATTTAGGAATAAACAGCAAAAACCATTAAAAACATCGAAATGAAAACATTCTTGGTTTAAAATGTCTGCAACGCAGTAAGCGTCCAGGCAGTACAGACAAGAGTACTGCAGTTTAACAAAACACAACTCCTGGAGAGGGAGCAGAGCGGCGCCAGGGCGGCCGCCGGATGCCACGGCCCGCCACCTGACCGCCTCCAAACTCCACATTTAATATATACATGTTTTTTTTTTTTTTTTTTCTCATGAAATTAACAAAAAATTCTATACAAATTTAGGAATAAACAGCAAAAACCATTAAAAACATCGAAATGAAAACATTCTTGGTTTAAAATGTCTGCAACGCAGTAAGCGTCCAGGCAGTACAGACAAGAGTACTGCAGTTTAACAAAACACAACTCCTGGAGAGGGAGCAGAGCGGCGCCAGGGCGGCCGCCGGATGCCACGGCCCGCCACCTGACCGCCTCCAAACTCCACATTTAATATATACATGTTTTTTTTTTTTTTTTTCTCATGAAATTAACAAAAAATTCTATACAAATTTAGGAATAAACAGCAAAAACCATTAAAAACATCGAAATGAAAACATTCTTGGTTTAAAATGTCTGCAACGCAGTAAGCGTCCAGGCAGTACAGACAAGAGTACTGCAGTTTAACAAAACACAACTCCTGGAGAGGGAGCAGAGCGGCGCCAGGGCGGCCGCCGGATGCCACGGCCCGCCACCTGACCGCCTCCAAACTCCACATTTAATATATACATGTTTTTTTTTTTTTTTTTCTCATGAAATTAACAAAAAATTCTATACAAATTTAGGAATAAACAGCAAAAACCATTAAAAACATCGAAATGAAAACATTCTTGGTTTAAAATGTCTGCAACGCAGTAAGCGTCCAGGCAGTACAGACAAGAGTACTGCAGTTTAACAAAACACAACTCCTGGAGAGGGAGCAGAGCGGCGCCAGGGCGGCCGCCGGATGCCACGGCCCGCCACCTGACCGCCTCCAAACTCCACATTTAATATATACATGTTTTTTTTTTTTTTTTTTCTCATGAAATTAACAAAAAATTCTATACAAATTTAGGAATAAACAGCAAAAACCATTAAAAACATCGAAATGAAAACATTCTTGGTTTAAAATGTCTGCAACGCAGTAAGCGTCCAGGCAGTACAGACAAGAGTACTGCAGTTTAACAAAACACAACTCCTGGAGAGGGAGCAGAGCGGCGCCAGGGCGGCCGCCGGATGCCACGGCCCGCCACCTGACCGCCTCCAAACTCCACATTTAATATATACATGTTTTTTTTTTTTTTTTTTCTCATGAAATTAACAAAAAATTCTATACAAATTTAGGAATAAACAGCAAAAACCATTAAAAACATCGAAATGAAAACATTCTTGGTTTAAAATGTCTGCAACGCAGTAAGCGTCCAGGCAGTACAGACAAGAGTACTGCAGTTTAACAAAACACAACTCCTGGAGAGGGAGCAGAGCGGCGCCAGGGCGGCCGCCGGATGCCACGGCCCGCCACCTGACCGCCTCCAAACTCCACATTTAATATATACATGTTTTTTTTTTTTTTTTTCTCATGAAATTAACAAAAAATTCTATACAAATTTAGGAATAAACAGCAAAAACCATTAAAAACATCGAAATGAAAACATTCTTGGTTTAAAATGTCTGCAACGCAGTAAGCGTCCAGGCAGTACAGACAAGAGTACTGCAGTTTAACAAAACACAACTCCTGGAGAGGGAGCAGAGCGGCGCCAGGGCGGCCGCCGGATGCCACGGCCCGCCACCTGACCGCCTCCAAACTCCACATTTAATATATACATGTTTTTTTTTTTTTTTTTCTCATGAAATTAACAAAAAATTCTATACAAATTTAGGAATAAACAGCAAAAACCATTAAAAACATCGAAATGAAAACATTCTTGGTTTAAAATGTCTGCAACGCAGTAAGCGTCCAGGCAGTACAGACAAGAGTACTGCAGTTTAACAAAACACAACTCCTGGAGAGGGAGCAGAGCGGCGCCAGGGCGGCCGCCGGATGCCACGGCCCGCCACCTGACCGCCTCCAAACTCCACATTTAATATATACATGTTTTTTTTTTTTTTTTTCTCATGAAATTAACAAAAAATTCTATACAAATTTAGGAATAAACAGCAAAAACCATTAAAAACATCGAAATGAAAACATTCTTGGTTTAAAATGTCTGCAACGCAGTAAGCGTCCAGGCAGTACAGACAAGAGTACTGCAGTTTAACAAAACACAACTCCTGGAGAGGGAGCAGAGCGGCGCCAGGGCGGCCGCCGGATGCCACGGCCCGCCACCTGACCGCCTCCAAACTCCACATTTAATATATACATGTTTTTTTTTTTTTTTTTCTCATGAAATTAACAAAAAATTCTATACAAATTTAGGAATAAACAGCAAAAACCATTAAAAACATCGAAATGAAAACATTCTTGGTTTAAAATGTCTGCAACGCAGTAAGCGTCCAGGCAGTACAGACAAGAGTACTGCAGTTTAACAAAACACAACTCCTGGAGAGGGAGCAGAGCGGCGCCAGGGCGGCCGCCGGATGCCACGGCCCGCCACCTGACCGCCTCCAAACTCCACATTTAATATATACATGTTTTTTTTTTTTTTTTTTCTCATGAAATTAACAAAAAATTCTATACAAATTTAGGAATAAACAGCAAAAACCATTAAAAACATCGAAATGAAAACATTCTTGGTTTAAAATGTCTGCAACGCAGTAAGCGTCCAGGCAGTACAGACAAGAGTACTGCAGTTTAACAAAACACAACTCCTGGAGAGGGAGCAGAGCGGCGCCAGGGCGGCCGCCGGATGCCACGGCCCGCCACCTGACCGCCTCCAAACTCCACATTTAATATATACATGTTTTTTTTTTTTTTTTTTCTCATGAAATTAACAAAAAATTCTATACAAATTTAGGAATAAACAGCAAAAACCATTAAAAACATCGAAATGAAAACATTCTTGGTTTAAAATGTCTGCAACGCAGTAAGCGTCCAGGCAGTACAGACAAGAGTACTGCAGTTTAACAAAACACAACTCCTGGAGAGGGAGCAGAGCGGCGCCAGGGCGGCCGCCGGATGCCACGGCCCGCCACCTGACCGCCTCCAAACTCCACATTTAATATATACATGTTTTTTTTTTTTTTTTTTCTCATGAAATTAACAAAAAATTCTATACAAATTTAGGAATAAACAGCAAAAACCATTAAAAACATCGAAATGAAAACATTCTTGGTTTAAAATGTCTGCAACGCAGTAAGCGTCCAGGCAGTACAGACAAGAGTACTGCAGTTTAACAAAACACAACTCCTGGAGAGGGAGCAGAGCGGCGCCAGGGCGGCCGCCGGATGCCACGGCCCGCCACCTGACCGCCTCCAAACTCCACATTTAATATATACATGTTTTTTTTTTTTTTTTTTTTCTCATGAAATTAACAAAAAATTCTATACAAATTTAGGAATAAACAGCAAAAACCATTAAAAACATCGAAATGAAAACATTCTTGGTTTAAAATGTCTGCAACGCAGTAAGCGTCCAGGCAGTACAGACAAGAGTACTGCAGTTTAACAAAACACAACTCCTGGAGAGGGAGCAGAGCGGCGCCAGGGCGGCCGCCGGATGCCACGGCCCGCCACCTGACCGCCTCCAAACTCCACATTTAATATATACATGTTTTTTTTTTTTTTTTTTTTTCTCATGAAATTAACAAAAAATTCTATACAAATTTAGGAATAAACAGCAAAAACCATTAAAAACATCGAAATGAAAACATTCTTGGTTTAAAATGTCTGCAACGCAGTAAGCGTCCAGGCAGTACAGACAAGAGTACTGCAGTTTAACAAAACACAACTCCTGGAGAGGGAGCAGAGCGGCGCCAGGGCGGCCGCCGGATGCCACGGCCCGCCACCTGACCGCCTCCAAACTCCACATTTAATATATACATGTTTTTTTTTTTTTTTTTTTTTTTTTTTTTTTGTTTCTCATGAAATTAACAAAAAATTCTATACAAATTTAGGAATAAACAGCAAAAACCATTAAAAACATCGAAATGAAAACATTCTTGGTTTAAAATGTCTGCAACGCAGTAAGCGTCCAGGCAGTACAGACAAGAGTACTGCAGTTTAACAAAACACAACTCCTGGAGAGGGAGCAGAGCGGCGCCAGGGCGGCCGCCGGATGCCACGGCCCGCCACCTGACCGCCTCCAAACTCCACATTTAATATATACATGTTTTTTTTTTTTTTTTTTTTTTTTTTTTTTTGTTTCTCATGAAATTAACAAAAAATTCTATACAAATTTAGGAATAAACAGCAAAAACCATTAAAAACATCGAAATGAAAACATTCTTGGTTTAAAATGTCTGCAACGCAGTAAGCGTCCAGGCAGTACAGACAAGAGTACTGCAGTTTAACAAAACACAACTCCTGGAGAGGGAGCAGAGCGGCGCCAGGGCGGCCGCCGGATGCCACGGCCCGCCACCTGACCGCCTCCAAACTCCACATTTAATATATACATGTTTTTTTTTTTTTTTTTTTTTTTTTTTTGTTTCTCATGAAATTAACAAAAAATTCTATACAAATTTAGGAATAAACAGCAAAAACCATTAAAAACATCGAAATGAAAACATTCTTGGTTTAAAATGTCTGCAACGCAGTAAGCGTCCAGGCAGTACAGACAAGAGTACTGCAGTTTAACAAAACACAACTCCTGGAGAGGGAGCAGAGCGGCGCCAGGGCGGCCGCCGGATGCCACGGCCCGCCACCTGACCGCCTCCAAACTCCACATTTAATATATACATGTTTTTTTTTTTTTTTTTTTTTTTTTTTTTTGTTTCTCATGAAATTAACAAAAAATTCTATACAAATTTAGGAATAAACAGCAAAAACCATTAAAAACATCGAAATGAAAACATTCTTGGTTTAAAATGTCTGCAACGCAGTAAGCGTCCAGGCAGTACAGACAAGAGTACTGCAGTTTAACAAAACACAACTCCTGGAGAGGGAGCAGAGCGGCGCCAGGGCGGCCGCCGGATGCCACGGCCCGCCACCTGACCGCCTCCAAACTCCACATTTAATATATACATGTTTTTTTTTTTTTTTTTTTTTTTTTTTTTTTTGTTTCTCATGAAATTAACAAAAAATTCTATACAAATTTAGGAATAAACAGCAAAAACCATTAAAAACATCGAAATGAAAACATTCTTGGTTTAAAATGTCTGCAACGCAGTAAGCGTCCAGGCAGTACAGACAAGAGTACTGCATTTTAACAAAACACAACTCCTGGAGAGGGAGCAGAGCGGCGCCAGGGCGGCCGCCGGATGCCACGGCCCGCCACCTGACCGCCTCCAAACTCCACATTTAATATATACATGTTTTTTTTTTTTTTTTTTTTCTCATGAAATTAACAAAAAATTCTATACAAATTTAGGAATAAACAGCAAAAACCATTAAAAACATCGAAATGAAAACATTCTTGGTTTAAAATGTCTGCAACGCAGTAAGCGTCCAGGCAGTACAGACAAGAGTACTGCAGTTTAACAAAACACAACTCCTGGAGAGGGAGCAGAGCGGCGCCAGGGCGGCCGCCGGATGCCACGGCCCGCCACCTGACCGCCTCCAAACTCCACATTTAATATATACATGTTTTTTTTTTTTTTTTTTTTTTTTTTTTTGTTTCTCATGAAATTAACAAAAAATTCTATACAAATTTAGGAATAAACAGCAAAAACCATTAAAAACATCGAAATGAAAACATTCTTGGTTTAAAATGTCTGCAACGCAGTAAGCGTCCAGGCAGTACAGACAAGAGTACTGCAGTTTAACAAAACACAACTCCTGGAGAGGGAGCAGAGCGGCGCCAGGGCGGCCGCCGGATGCCACGGCCCGCCACCTGACCGCCTCCAAACTCCACATTTAATATATACATGTTTTTTTTTTTTTTTTTTTTTTTTTTTTTTTGTTTCTCATGAAATTAACAAAAAATTCTATACAAATTTAGGAATAAACAGCAAAAACCATTAAAAACATCGAAATGAAAACATTCTTGGTTTAAAATGTCTGCAACGCAGTAAGCGTCCAGGCAGTACAGACAAGAGTACTGCAGTTTAACAAAACACAACTCCTGGAGAGGGAGCAGAGCGGCGCCAGGGCGGCCGCCGGATGCCACGGCCCGCCACCTGACCGCCTCCAAACTCCACATTTAATATATACATGTTTTTTTTTTTTTTTTTTTTTTTTTTTTTTTGTTTCTCATGAAATTAACAAAAAATTCTATACAAATTTAGGAATAAACAGCAAAAACCATTAAAAACATCGAAATGAAAACATTCTTGGTTTAAAATGTCTGCAACGCAGTAAGCGTCCAGGCAGTACAGACAAGAGTACTGCAGTTTAACAAAACACAACTCCTGGAGAGGGAGCAGAGCGGCGCCAGGGCGGCCGCCGGATGCCACGGCCCGCCACCTGACCGCCTCCAAACTCCACATTTAATATATACATGTTTTTTTTTTTTTTTTTTTTTTTTTTTTTTTTTGTTTCTCATGAAATTAACAAAAAATTCTATACAAATTTAGGAATAAACAGCAAAAACCATTAAAAACATCGAAATGAAAACATTCTTTCTTGGTTTAAAATGTCTGCAACGCAGTAAGCGTCCAGGCAGTACAGACAAGAGTACTGCAGTTTAACAAAACACAACTCCTGGAGAGGGAGCAGAGCGGCGCCAGGGCGGCCGCCGGATGCCACGGCCCGCCACCTGACCGCCTCCAAACTCCACATTTAATATATACATGTTTTTTTTTTTTTTTTTTTTTCTCATGAAATTAACAAAAAATTCTATACAAATTTAGGAATAAACAGCAAAAACCATTAAAAACATCGAAATGAAAACATTCTTGGTTTAAAATGTCTGCAACGCAGTAAGCGTCCAGGCAGTACAGACAAGAGTACTGCAGTTTAACAAAACACAACTCCTGGAGAGGGAGCAGAGCGGCGCCAGGGCGGCCGCCGGATGCCACGGCCCGCCACCTGACCGCCTCCAAACTCCACATTTAATATATACATGTTTTTTTTTTTTTTTTTTTTTTTTTTTTTGTTTCTCATGAAATTAACAAAAAATTCTATACAAATTTAGGAATAAACAGCAAAAACCATTAAAAACATCGAAATGAAAACATTCTTGGTTTAAAATGTCTGCAACGCAGTAAGCGTCCAGGCAGTACAGACAAGAGTACTGCAGTTTAACAAAACACAACTCCTGGAGAGGGAGCAGAGCGGCGCCAGGGCGGCCGCCGGATGCCACGGCCCGCCACCTGACCGCCTCCAAACTCCACATTTAATATATACATGTTTTTTTTTTTTTTTTTTTTTTTTTTTTTTGTTTCTCATGAAATTAACAAAAAATTCTATACAAATTTAGGAATAAACAGCAAAAACCATTAAAAACATCGAAATGAAAACATTCTTGGTTTAAAATGTCTGCAACGCAGTAAGCGTCCAGGCAGTACAGACAAGAGTACTGCAGTTTAACAAAACACAACTCCTGGAGAGGGAGCAGAGCGGCGCCAGGGCGGCCGCCGGATGCCACGGCCCGCCACCTGACCGCCTCCAAACTCCACATTTAATATATACATGTTTTTTTTTTTTTTTTTTTTCTCATGAAATTAACAAAAAATTCTATACAAATTTAGGAATAAACAGCAAAAACCATTAAAAACATCGAAATGAAAACATTCTTGGTTTAAAATGTCTGCAACGCAGTAAGCGTCCAGGCAGTACAGACAAGAGTACTGCAGTTTAACAAAACACAACTCCTGGAGAGGGAGCAGAGCGGCGCCAGGGCGGCCGCCGGATGCCACGGCCCGCCACCTGACCGCCTCCAAACTCCACATTTAATATATACATGTTTTTTTTTTTTTTTTTTTTTTTTTTTTTTGTTTCTCATGAAATTAACAAAAAATTCTATACAAATTTAGGAATAAACAGCAAAAACCATTAAAAACATCGAAATGAAAACATTCTTGGTTTAAAATGTCTGCAACGCAGTAAGCGTCCAGGCAGTACAGACAAGAGTACTGCAGTTTAACAAAACACAACTCCTGGAGAGGGAGCAGAGCGGCGCCAGGGCGGCCGCCGGATGCCACGGCCCGCCACCTGACCGCCTCCAAACTCCACATTTAATATATACATGTTTTTTTTTTTTTTTTTTTTTTTTTTTTTGTTTCTCATGAAATTAACAAAAAATTCTATACAAATTTAGGAATAAACAGCAAAAACCATTAAAAACATCGAAATGAAAACATTCTTGGTTTAAAATGTCTGCAACGCAGTAAGCGTCCAGGCAGTACAGACAAGAGTACTGCAGTTTAACAAAACACAACTCCTGGAGAGGGAGCAGAGCGGCGCCAGGGCGGCCGCCGGATGCCACGGCCCGCCACCTGACCGCCTCCAAACTCCACATTTAATATATACATGTTTTTTTTTTTTTTTTTTTTTTTTTTTTTTTTGTTTCTCATGAAATTAACAAAAAATTCTATACAAATTTAGGAATAAACAGCAAAAACCATTAAAAACATCGAAATGAAAACATTCTTGGTTTAAAATGTCTGCAACGCTGTAAGCGTCCAGGCAGTACAGACAAGAGTACTGCAGTTTAACAAAACACAACTCCTGGAGAGGGAGCAGAGCGGCGCCAGGGCGGCCGCCGGATGCCACGGCCCGCTACCTGACCGCCTCCAAACTCCACATTTAATATATACATGTTTTTTTTTTTTTTTTTTTTCTCATGAAATTAACAAAAAATTCTATACAAATTTAGGAATAAACAGCAAAAACCATTAAAAACATCGAAATGAAAACATTCTTGGTTTAAAATGTCTGCAACGCAGTAAGCGTCCAGGCAGTACAGACAAGAGTACTGCAGTTTAACAAAACACAACTCCTGGAGAGGGAGCAGAGCGGCGCCAGGGCGGCCGCCGGATGCCACGGCCCGCCACCTGACCGCCTCCAAACTCCACATTTAATATATACATGTTTTTTTTTTTTTTTTTTTTTTTTTTTTTTGTTTCTCATGAAATTAACAAAAAATTCTATACAAATTTAGGAATAAACAGCAAAAACCATTAAAAACATCGAAATGAAAACATTCTTGGTTTAAAATGTCTGCAACGCAGTAAGCGTCCAGGCAGTACAGACAAGAGTACTGCAGTTTAACAAAACACAACTCCTGGAGAGGGAGCAGAGCGGCGCCAGGGCGGCCGCCGGATGCCACGGCCCGCCACCTGACCGCCTCCAAACTCCACATTTAATATATACATGTTTTTTTTTTTTTTTTTTCTCATGAAATTAACAAAAAATTCTATACAAATTTAGGAATAAACAGCAAAAACCATTAAAAACATCGAAATGAAAACATTCTTGGTTTAAAATGTCTGCAACGCAGTAAGCGTCCAGGCAGTACAGACAAGAGTACTGCAGTTTAACAAAACACAACTCCTGGAGAGGGAGCAGAGCGGCGCCAGGGCGGCCGCCGGATGCCACGGCCCGCCACCTGACCGCCTCCAAACTCCACATTTAATATATACATGTTTTTTTTTTTTTTTTTTCTCATGAAATTAACAAAAAATTCTATACAAATTTAGGAATAAACAGCAAAAACCATTAAAAACATCGAAATGAAAACATTCTTGGTTTAAAATGTCTGCAACGCAGTAAGCGTCCAGGCAGTACAGACAAGAGTACTGCAGTTTAACAAAACACAACTCCTGGAGAGGGAGCAGAGCGGCGCCAGGGCGGCCGCCGGATGCCACGGCCCGCCACCTGACCGCCTCCAAACTCCACATTTAATATATACATGTTTTTTTTTTTTTTTTTTTTTTTTTTTTTTTTGTTTCTCATGAAATTAACAAAAAATTCTATACAAATTTAGGAATAAACAGCAAAAACCATTAAAAACATCGAAATGAAAACATTCTTGGTTTAAAATGTCTGCAACGCAGTAAGCGTCCAGGCAGTACAGACAAGAGTACTGCAGTTTAACAAAACACAACTCCTGGAGAGGGAGCAGAGCGGCGCCAGGGCGGCCGCCGGATGCCACGGCCCGCCACCTGACCGCCTCCAAACTCCACATTTAATATATACATGTTTTTTTTTTTTTTTTTTTCTCATGAAATTAACAAAAAATTCTATACAAATTTAGGAATAAACAGCAAAAACCATTAAAAACATCGAAATGAAAACATTCTTGGTTTAAAATGTCTGCAACGCAGTAAGCGTCCAGGCAGTACAGACAAGAGTACTGCAGTTTAACAAAACACAACTCCTGGAGAGGGAGCAGAGCGGCGCCAGGGCGGCCGCCGGATGCCACGGCCCGCCACCTGACCGCCTCCAAACTCCACATTTAATATATACATGTTTTTTTTTTTTTTTTTTCTCATGAAATTAACAAAAAATTCTATACAAATTTAGGAATAAACAGCAAAAACCATTAAAAACATCGAAATGAAAACATTCTTGGTTTAAAATGTCTGCAACGCAGTAAGCGTCCAGGCAGTACAGACAAGAGTACTGCAGTTTAACAAAACACAACTCCTGGAGAGGGAGCAGAGCGGCGCCAGGGCGGCCGCCGGATGCCACGGCCCGCCACCTGACCGCCTCCAAACTCCACATTTAATATATACATGTTTTTTTTTTTTTTTTTCTCATGAAATTAACAAAAAATTCTATACAAATTTAGGAATAAACAGCAAAAACCATTAAAAACATCGAAATGAAAACATTCTTGGTTTAAAATGTCTGCAACGCAGTAAGCGTCCAGGCAGTACAGACAAGAGTACTGCAGTTTAACAAAACACAAACTCCTGGAGAGGGAGCAGAGCGGCGCCAGGGCGGCCGCCGGATGCCACGGCCCGCCACCTGACCGCCTCCAAACTCCACATTTAATATATACATGTTTTTTTTTTTTTTTTTTCTCATGAAATTAACAAAAAATTCTATACAAATTTAGGAATAAACAGCAAAAACCATTAAAAACATCGAAATGAAAACATTCTTGGTTTAAAATGTCTGCAACGCAGTAAGCGTCCAGGCAGTACAGACAAGAGTACTGCAGTTTAACAAAACACAACTCCTGGAGAGGGAGCAGAGCGGCGCCAGGGCGGCCGCCGGATGCCACGGCCCGCCACCTGACCGCCTCCAAACTCCACATTTAATATATACATGTTTTTTTTTTTTTTTTCTCATGAAATTAACAAAAAATTCTATACAAATTTAGGAATAAACAGCAAAAACCATTAAAAACATCGAAATGAAAACATTCTTGGTTTAAAATGTCTGCAACGCAGTAAGCGTCCAGGCAGTACAGACAAGAGTACTGCAGTTTAACAAAACACAACTCCTGGAGAGGGAGCAGAGCGGCGCCAGGGCGGCCGCCGGATGCCACGGCCCGCCACCTGACCGCCTCCAAACTCCACATTTAATATATACATGTTTTTTTTTTTTTTTTTCTCATGAAATTAACAAAAAATTCTATACAAATTTAGGAATAAACAGCAAAAACCATTAAAAACATCGAAATGAAAACATTCTTGGTTTAAAATGTCTGCAACGCAGTAAGCGTCCAGGCAGTACAGACAAGAGTACTGCAGTTTAACAAAACACAACTCCTGGAGAGGGAGCAGAGCGGCGCCAGGGCGGCCGCCGGATGCCACGGCCCGCCACCTGACCGCCTCCAAACTCCACATTTAATATATACATGTTTTTTTTTTTTTTTTTTTTCTCATGAAATTAACAAAAAATTCTATACAAATTTAGGAATAAACAGCAAAAACCATTAAAAACATCGAAATGAAAACATTCTTGGTTTAAAATGTCTGCAACGCAGTAAGCGTCCAGGCAGTACAGACAAGAGTACTGCAGTTTAACAAAACACAACTCCTGGAGAGGGAGCAGAGCGGCGCCAGGGCGGCCGCCGGATGCCACGGCCCGCCACCTGACCGCCTCCAAACTCCACATTTAATATATACATGTTTTTTTTTTTTTTTTTTTTTTTTTTTTGTTTCTCATGAAATTAACAAAAAATTCTATACAAATTTAGGAATAAACAGCAAAAACCATTAAAAACATCGAAATGAAAACATTCTTGGTTTAAAATGTCTGCAACGCAGTAAGCGTCCAGGCAGTACAGACAAGAGTACTGCAGTTTAACAAAACACAACTCCTGGAGAGGGAGCAGAGCGGCGCCAGGGCGGCCGCCGGATGCCACGGCCCGCCACCTGACCGCCTCCAAACTCCACATTTAATATATACATGTTTTTTTTTTTTTTTTTTTCTCATGAAATTAACAAAAAATTCTATACAAATTTAGGAATAAACAGCAAAAACCATTAAAAACATCGAAATGAAAACATTCTTGGTTTAAAATGTCTGCAACGCAGTAAGCGTCCAGGCAGTACAGACAAGAGTACTGCAGTTTAACAAAACACAACTCCTGGAGAGGGAGCAGAGCGGCGCCAGGGCGGCCGCCGGATGCCACGGCCCGCCACCTGACCGCCTCCAAACTCCACATTTAATATATACATGTTTTTTTTTTTTTTTTTTTTTTTTTTTTTGTTTCTCATGAAATTAACAAAAAATTCTATACAAATTTAGGAATAAACAGCAAAAACCATTAAAAACATCGAAATGAAAACATTCTTGGTTTAAAATGTCTGCAACGCAGTAAGCGTCCAGGCAGTACAGACAAGAGTACTGCAGTTTAACAAAACACAACTCCTGGAGAGGGAGCAGAGCGGCGCCAGGGCGGCCGCCGGATGCCACGGCCCGCCACCTGACCGCCTCCAAACTCCACATTTAATATATACATGTTTTTTTTTTTTTTTTTTTTTTTTTTTTGTTTCTCATGAAATTAACAAAAAATTCTATACAAATTTAGGAATAAACAGCAAAAACCATTAAAAACATCGAAATGAAAACATTCTTGGTTTAAAATGTCTGCAACGCAGTAAGCGTCCAGGCAGTACAGACAAGAGTACTGCAGTTTAACAAAACACAACTCCTGGAGAGGGAGCAGAGCGGCGCCAGGGCGGCCGCCGGATGCCACGGCCCGCCACCTGACCGCCTCCAAACTCCACATTTAATATATACATGTTTTTTTTTTTTTTTTTTTTTTTTTTTTGTTTCTCATGAAATTAACAAAAAATTCTATACAAATTTAGGAATAAACAGCAAAAACCATTAAAAACATCGAAATGAAAACATTCTTGGTTTAAAATGTCTGCAACGCAGTAAGCGTCCAGGCAGTACAGACAAGAGTACTGCAGTTTAACAAAACACAACTCCTGGAGAGGGAGCAGAGCGGCGCCAGGGCGGCCGCCGGATGCCACGGCCCGCCACCTGACCGCCTCCAAACTCCACATTTAATATATACATGTTTTTTTTTTTTTTTTTTTTCTCATGAAATTAACAAAAAATTCTATACAAATTTAGGAATAAACAGCAAAAACCATTAAAAACATCGAAATGAAAACATTCTTGGTTTAAAATGTCTGCAACGCAGTAAGCGTCCAGGCAGTACAGACAAGAGTACTGCAGTTTAACAAAACACAACTCCTGGAGAGGGAGCAGAGCGGCGCCAGGGCGGCCGCCGGATGCCACGGCCCGCCACCTGACCGCCTCCAAACTCCACATTTAATATATACATGTTTTTTTTTTTTTTTTTTTTTTTTTTTTTTTGTTTCTCATGAAATTAACAAAAAATTCTATACAAATTTAGGAATAAACAGCAAAAACCATTAAAAACATCGAAATGAAAACATTCTTGGTTTAAAATGTCTGCAACGCAGTAAGCGTCCAGGCAGTACAGACAAGAGTACTGCAGTTTAACAAAACACAACTCCTGGAGAGGGAGCAGAGCGGCGCCAGGGCGGCCGCCGGATGCCACGGCCCGCCACCTGACCGCCTCCAAACTCCACATTTAATATATACATGTTTTTTTTTTTTTTTTTTTTTTTTTTTTGTTTCTCATGAAATTAACAAAAAATTCTATACAAATTTAGGAATAAACAGCAAAAACCATTAAAAACATCGAAATGAAAACATTCTTGGTTTAAAATGTCTGCAACGCAGTAAGCGTCCAGGCAGTACAGACAAGAGTACTGCAGTTTAACAAAACACAACTCCTGGAGAGGGAGCAGAGCGGCGCCAGGGCGGCCGCCGGATGCCACGGCCCGCCACCTGACCGCCTCCAAACTCCACATTTAATATATACATGTTTTTTTTTTTTTTTTTTTTTTTGTTTCTCATGAAATTAACAAAAAATTCTATACAAATTTAGGAATAAACAGCAAAAACCATTAAAAACATCGAAATGAAAACATTCTTGGTTTAAAATGTCTGCAACGCAGTAAGCGTCCAGGCAGTACAGACAAGAGTACTGCAGTTTAACAAAACACAACTCCTGGAGAGGGAGCAGAGCGGCGCCAGGGCGGCCGCCGGATGCCACGGCCCGCCACCTGACCGCCTCCAAACTCCACATTTAATATATACATGTTTTTTTTTTTTTTTTTTTTTTTTTTTTTGTTTCTCATGAAATTAACAAAAAATTCTATACAAATTTAGGAATAAACAGCAAAAACCATTAAAAACATCGAAATGAAAACATTCTTGGTTTAAAATGTCTGCAACGCAGTAAGCGTCCAGGCAGTACAGACAAGAGTACTGCAGTTTAACAAAACACAACTCCTGGAGAGGGAGCAGAGCGGCGCCAGGGCGGCCGCCGGATGCCACGGCCCGCCACCTGACCGCCTCCAAACTCCACATTTAATATATACATGTTTTTTTTTTTTTTTTTTTTGTTTCTCATGAAATTAACAAAAAATTCTATACAAATTTAGGAATAAACAGCAAAAACCATTAAAAACATCGAAATGAAAACATTCTTGGTTTAAAATGTCTGCAACGCAGTAAGCGTCCAGGCAGTACAGACAAGAGTACTGCAGTTTAACAAAACACAACTCCTGGAGAGGGAGCAGAGCGGCGCCAGGGCGGCCGCCGGATGCCACGGCCCGCCACCTGACCGCCTCCAAACTCCACATTTAATATATACATGTTTTTTTTTTTTTTTTTTTTTTTTTTTTTGTTTCTCATGAAATTAACAAAAAATTCTATACAAATTTAGGAATAAACAGCAAAAACCATTAAAAACATCGAAATGAAAACATTCTTGGTTTAAAATGTCTGCAACGCAGTAAGCGTCCAGGCAGTACAGACAAGAGTACTGCAGTTTAACAAAACACAACTCCTGGAGAGGGAGCAGAGCGGCGCCAGGGCGGCCGCCGGATGCCACGGCCCGCCACCTGACCGCCTCCAAACTCCACATTTAATATATACATGTTTTTTTTTTTTTTTTTTTTTTGTTTCTCATGAAATTAACAAAAAATTCTATACAAATTTAGGAATAAACAGCAAAAACCATTAAAAACATCGAAATGAAAACATTCTTGGTTTAAAATGTCTGCAACGCAGTAAGCGTCCAGGCAGTACAGACAAGAGTACTGCAGTTTAACAAAACACAACTCCTGGAGAGGGAGCAGAGCGGCGCCAGGGCGGCCGCCGGATGCCACGGCCCGCCACCTGACCGCCTCCAAACTCCACATTTAATATATACATGTTTTTTTTTTTTTTTTTTTTTTTGTTTCTCATGAAATTAACAAAAAATTCTATACAAATTTAGGAATAAACAGCAAAAACCATTAAAAACATCGAAATGAAAACATTCTTGGTTTAAAATGTCTGCAACGCAGTAAGCGTCCAGGCAGTACAGACAAGAGTACTGCAGTTTAACAAAACACAACTCCTGGAGAGGGAGCAGAGCGGCGCCAGGGCGGCCGCCGGATGCCACGGCCCGCCACCTGACCGCCTCCAAACTCCACATTTAATATATACATGTTTTTTTTTTTTTTTTTTTTTGTTTCTCATGAAATTAACAAAAAATTCTATACAAATTTAGGAATAAACAGCAAAAACCATTAAAAACATCGAAATGAAAACATTCTTGGTTTAAAATGTCTGCAACGCAGTAAGCGTCCAGGCAGTACAGACAAGAGTACTGCAGTTTAACAAAACACAACTCCTGGAGAGGGAGCAGAGCGGCGCCAGGGCGGCCGCCGGATGCCACGGCCCGCCACCTGACCGCCTCCAAACTCCACATTTAATATATACATGTTTTTTTTTTTTTTTTTTTTTTTTTTTTTGTTTCTCATGAAATTAACAAAAAATTCTATACAAATTTAGGAATAAACAGCAAAAACCATTAAAAACATCGAAATGAAAACATTCTTGGTTTAAAATGTCTGCAACGCAGTAAGCGTCCAGGCAGTACAGACAAGAGTACTGCAGTTTAACAAAACACAACTCCTGGAGAGGGAGCAGAGCGGCGCCAGGGCGGCCGCCGGATGCCACGGCCCGCCACCTGACCGCCTCCAAACTCCACATTTAATATATACATGTTTTTTTTTTTTTTTTTTTTTTTTTTTTGTTTCTCATGAAATTAACAAAAAATTCTATACAAATTTAGGAATAAACAGCAAAAACCATTAAAAACATCGAAATGAAAACATTCTTGGTTTAAAATGTCTGCAACGCAGTAAGCGTCCAGGCAGTACAGACAAGAGTACTGCAGTTTAACAAAACACAACTCCTGGAGAGGGAGCAGAGCGGCGCCAGGGCGGCCGCCGGATGCCACGGCCCGCCACCTGACCGCCTCCAAACTCCACATTTAATATATACATGTTTTTTTTTTTTTTTTTTTTTGTTTCTCATGAAATTAACAAAAAATTCTATACAAATTTAGGAATAAACAGCAAAAACCATTAAAAACATCGAAATGAAAACATTCTTGGTTTAAAATGTCTGCAACGCATAAGCGTCCAGGCAGTACAGACAAGAGTACTGCAGTTTAACAAAACACAACTCCTGGAGAGGGAGCAGAGCGGCGCCAGGGCGGCCGCCGGATGCCACGGCCCGCCACCTGACCGCCTCCAAACTCCACATTTAATATATACATGTTTTTTTTTTTTTTTTTTTTGTTTCTCATGAAATTAACAAAAAATTCTATACAAATTTAGGAATAAACAGCAAAAACCATTAAAAACATCGAAATGAAAACATTCTTGGTTTAAAATGTCTGCAACGCAGTAAGCGTCCAGGCAGTACAGACAAGAGTACTGCAGTTTAACAAAACACAACTCCTGGAGAGGGAGCAGAGCGGCGCCAGGGCGGCCGCCGGATGCCACGGCCCGCCACCTGACCGCCTCCAAACTCCACATTTAATATATACATGTTTTTTTTTTTTTTTTTTTTGTTTCTCATGAAATTAACAAAAAATTCTATACAAATTTAGGAATAAACAGCAAAAACCATTAAAAACATCGAAATGAAAACATTCTTGGTTTAAAATGTCTGCAACGCAGTAAGCGTCCAGGCAGTACAGACAAGAGTACTGCAGTTTAACAAAACACAACTCCTGGAGAGGGAGCAGAGCGGCGCCAGGGCGGCCGCCGGATGCCACGGCCCGCCACCTGACCGCCTCCAAACTCCACATTTAATATATACATGTTTTTTTTTTTTTTTTTTTTTGTTTCTCATGAAATTAACAAAAAATTCTATACAAATTTAGGAATAAACAGCAAAAACCATTAAAAACATCGAAATGAAAACATTCTTGGTTTAAAATGTCTGCAACGCAGTAAGCGTCCAGGCAGTACAGACAAGAGTACTGCAGTTTAACAAAACACAACTCCTGGAGAGGGAGCAGAGCGGCGCCAGGGCGGCCGCCGGATGCCACGGCCCGCCACCTGACCGCCTCCAAACTCCACATTTAATATATACATGTTTTTTTTTTTTTTTTTTTTTTTTTTTGTTTCTCATGAAATTAACAAAAAATTCTATACAAATTTAGGAATAAACAGCAAAAACCATTAAAAACATCGAAATGAAAACATTCTTGGTTTAAAATGTCTGCAACGCAGTAAGCGTCCAGGCAGTACAGACAAGAGTACTGCAGTTTAACAAAACACAACTCCTGGAGAGGGAGCAGAGCGGCGCCAGGGCGGCCGCCGGATGCCACGGCCCGCCACCTGACCGCCTCCAAACTCCACATTTAATATATACATGTTTTTTTTTTTTTTTTTTTTTGTTTCTCATGAAATTAACAAAAAATTCTATACAAATTTAGGAATAAACAGCAAAAACCATTAAAAACATCGAAATGAAAACATTCTTGGTTTAAAATGTCTGCAACGCAGTAAGCGTCCAGGCAGTACAGACAAGAGTACTGCAGTTTAACAAAACACAACTCCTGGAGAGGGAGCAGAGCGGCGCCAGGGCGGCCGCCGGATGCCACGGCCCGCCACCTGACCGCCTCCAAACTCCACATTTAATATATACATGTTTTTTTTTTTTTTTTTTTTGTTTCTCATGAAATTAACAAAAAATTCTATACAAATTTAGGAATAAACAGCAAAAACCATTAAAAACATCGAAATGAAAACATTCTTGGTTTAAAATGTCTGCAACGCAGTAAGCGTCCAGGCAGTACAGACAAGAGTACTGCAGTTTAACAAAACACAACTCCTGGAGAGGGAGCAGAGCGGCGCCAGGGCGGCCGCCGGATGCCACGGCCCGCCACCTGACCGCCTCCAAACTCCACATTTAATATATACATGTTTTTTTTTTTTTTTTTTTTGTTTCTCATGAAATTAACAAAAAATTCTATACAAATTTAGGAATAAACAGCAAAAACCATTAAAAACATCGAAATGAAAACATTCTTGGTTTAAAATGTCTGCAACGCAGTAAGCGTCCAGGCAGTACAGACAAGAGTACTGCAGTTTAACAAAACACAACTCCTGGAGAGGGAGCAGAGCGGCGCCAGGGCGGCCGCCGGATGCCACGGCCCGCCACCTGACCGCCTCCAAACTCCACATTTAATATATACATGTTTTTTTTTTTTTTTTTTTGTTTCTCATGAAATTAACAAAAAATTCTATACAAATTTAGGAATAAACAGCAAAAACCATTAAAAACATCGAAATGAAAACATTCTTGGTTTAAAATGTCTGCAACGCAGTAAGCGTCCAGGCAGTACAGACAAGAGTACTGCAGTTTAACAAAACACAACTCCTGGAGAGGGAGCAGAGCGGCGCCAGGGCGGCCGCCGGATGCCACGGCCCGCCACCTGACCGCCTCCAAACTCCACATTTAATATATACATGTTTTTTTTTTTTTTTTTTTTTTTTTTTTTTTGTTTCTCATGAAATTAACAAAAAATTCTATACAAATTTAGGAATAAACAGCAAAAACCATTAAAAACATCGAAATGAAAACATTCTTGGTTTAAAATGTCTGCAACGCAGTAAGCGTCCAGGCAGTACAGACAAGAGTACTGCAGTTTAACAAAACACAACTCCTGGAGAGGGAGCAGAGCGGCGCCAGGGCGGCCGCCGGATGCCACGGCCCGCCACCTGACCGCCTCCAAACTCCACATTTAATATATACATGTTTTTTTTTTTTTTTTTTTTGTTTCTCATGAAATTAACAAAAAATTCTATACAAATTTAGGAATAAACAGCAAAAACCATTAAAAACATCGAAATGAAAACATTCTTGGTTTAAAATGTCTGCAACGCAGTAAGCGTCCAGGCAGTACAGACAAGAGTACTGCAGTTTAACAAAACACAACTCCTGGAGAGGGAGCAGAGCGGCGCCAGGGCGGCCGCCGGATGCCACGGCCCGCCACCTGACCGCCTCCAAACTCCACATTTAATATATACATGTTTTTTTTTTTTTTTTTTTTTGTTTCTCATGAAATTAACAAAAAATTCTATACAAATTTAGGAATAAACAGCAAAAACCATTAAAAACATCGAAATGAAAACATTCTTGGTTTAAAATGTCTGCAACGCAGTAAGCGTCCAGGCAGTACAGACAAGAGTACTGCAGTTTAACAAAACACAACTCCTGGAGAGGGAGCAGAGCGGCGCCAGGGCGGCCGCCGGATGCCACGGCCCGCCACCTGACCGCCTCCAAACTCCACATTTAATATATACATGTTTTTTTTTTTTTTTTTTTTGTTTCTCATGAAATTAACAAAAAATTCTATACAAATTTAGGAATAAACAGCAAAAACCATTAAAAACATCGAAATGAAAACATTCTTGGTTTAAAATGTCTGCAACGCAGTAAGCGTCCAGGCAGTACAGACAAGAGTACTGCAGTTTAACAAAACACAACTCCTGGAGAGGGAGCAGAGCGGCGCCAGGGCGGCCGCCGGATGCCACGGCCCGCCACCTGACCGCCTCCAAACTCCACATTTAATATATACATGTTTTTTTTTTTTTTTTTTTTTTTTTTTTTTTGTTTCTCATGAAATTAACAAAAAATTCTATACAAATTTAGGAATAAACAGCAAAAACCATTAAAAACATCGAAATGAAAACATTCTTGGTTTAAAATGTCTGCAACGCAGTAAGCGTCCAGGCAGTACAGACAAGAGTACTGCAGTTTAACAAAACACAACTCCTGGAGAGGGAGCAGAGCGGCGCCAGGGCGGCCGCCGGATGCCACGGCCCGCCACCTGACCGCCTCCAAACTCCACATTTAATATATACATGTTTTTTTTTTTTTTTTTTTGTTTCTCATGAAATTAACAAAAAATTCTATACAAATTTAGGAATAAACAGCAAAAACCATTAAAAACATCGAAATGAAAACATTCTTGGTTTAAAATGTCTGCAACGCAGTAAGCGTCCAGGCAGTACAGACAAGAGTACTGCAGTTTAACAAAACACAACTCCTGGAGAGGGAGCAGAGCGGCGCCAGGGCGGCCGCCGGATGCCACGGCCCGCCACCTGACCGCCTCCAAACTCCACATTTAATATATACATGTTTTTTTTTTTTTTTTTTTTTTTTTTTTTTGTTTCTCATGAAATTAACAAAAAATTCTATACAAATTTAGGAATAAACAGCAAAAACCATTAAAAACATCGAAATGAAAACATTCTTGGTTTAAAATGTCTGCAACGCAGTAAGCGTCCAGGCAGTACAGACAAGAGTACTGCAGTTTAACAAAACACAACTCCTGGAGAGGGAGCAGAGCGGCGCCAGGGCGGCCGCCGGATGCCACGGCCCGCCACCTGACCGCCTCCAAACTCCACATTTAATATATACATGTTTTTTTTTTTTTTTTTTTTTTGTTTCTCATGAAATTAACAAAAAATTCTATACAAATTTAGGAATAAACAGCAAAAACCATTAAAAACATCGAAATGAAAACATTCTTGGTTTAAAATGTCTGCAACGCAGTAAGCGTCCAGGCAGTACAGACAAGAGTACTGCAGTTTAACAAAACACAACTCCTGGAGAGGGAGCAGAGCGGCGCCAGGGCGGCCGCCGGATGCCACGGCCCGCCACCTGACCGCCTCCAAACTCCACATTTAATATATACATGTTTTTTTTTTTTTTTTTTTTTTGTTTCTCATGAAATTAACAAAAAATTCTATACAAATTTAGGAATAAACAGCAAAAACCATTAAAAACATCGAAATGAAAACATTCTTGGTTTAAAATGTCTGCAACGCAGTAAGCGTCCAGGCAGTACAGACAAGAGTACTGCAGTTTAACAAAACACAACTCCTGGAGAGGGAGCAGAGCGGCGCCAGGGCGGCCGCCGGATGCCACGGCCCGCCACCTGACCGCCTCCAAACTCCACATTTAATATATACATGTTTTTTTTTTTTTTTTTTTTTTGTTTCTCATGAAATTAACAAAAAATTCTATACAAATTTAGGAATAAACAGCAAAAACCATTAAAAACATCGAAATGAAAACATTCTTGGTTTAAAATGTCTGCAACGCAGTAAGCGTCCAGGCAGTACAGACAAGAGTACTGCAGTTTAACAAAACACAACTCCTGGAGAGGGAGCAGAGCGGCGCCAGGGCGGCCGCCGGATGCCACGGCCCGCCACCTGACCGCCTCCAAACTCCACATTTAATATATACATGTTTTTTTTTTTTTTTTTTTTTGTTTCTCATGAAATTAACAAAAAATTCTATACAAATTTAGGAATAAACAGCAAAAACCATTAAAAACATCGAAATGAAAACATTCTTGGTTTAAAATGTCTGCAACGCAGTAAGCGTCCAGGCAGTACAGACAAGAGTACTGCAGTTTAACAAAACACAACTCCTGGAGAGGGAGCAGAGCGGCGCCAGGGCGGCCGCCGGATGCCACGGCCCGCCACCTGACCGCCTCCAAACTCCACATTTAATATATACATGTTTTTTTTTTTTTTTTTTTTTTTGTTTCTCATGAAATTAACAAAAAATTCTATACAAATTTAGGAATAAACAGCAAAAACCATTAAAAACATCGAAATGAAAACATTCTTGGTTTAAAATGTCTGCAACGCAGTAAGCGTCCAGGCAGTACAGACAAGAGTACTGCAGTTTAACAAAACACAACTCCTGGAGAGGGAGCAGAGCGGCGCCAGGGCGGCCGCCGGATGCCACGGCCCGCCACCTGACCGCCTCCAAACTCCACATTTAATATATACATGTTTTTTTTTTTTTTTTTTTTTTGTTTCTCATGAAATTAACAAAAAATTCTATACAAATTTAGGAATAAACAGCAAAAACCATTAAAAACATCGAAATGAAAACATTCTTGGTTTAAAATGTCTGCAACGCAGTAAGCGTCCAGGCAGTACAGACAAGAGTACTGCAGTTTAACAAAACACAACTCCTGGAGAGGGAGCAGAGCGGCGCCAGGGCGGCCGCCGGATGCCACGGCCCGCCACCTGACCGCCTCCAAACTCCACATTTAATATATACATGTTTTTTTTTTTTTTTTTTTTTTTTTTTTTTGTTTCTCATGAAATTAACAAAAAATTCTATACAAATTTAGGAATAAACAGCAAAAACCATTAAAAACATCGAAATGAAAACATTCTTGGTTTAAAATGTCTGCAACGCAGTAAGCGTCCAGGCAGTACAGACAAGAGTACTGCAGTTTAACAAAACACAACTCCTGGAGAGGGAGCAGAGCGGCGCCAGGGCGGCCGCCGGATGCCACGGCCCGCCACCTGACCGCCTCCAAACTCCACATTTAATATATACATGTTTTTTTTTTTTTTTTTTTTGTTTCTCATGAAATTAACAAAAAATTCTATACAAATTTAGGAATAAACAGCAAAAACCATTAAAAACATCGAAATGAAAACATTCTTGGTTTAAAATGTCTGCAACGCAGTAAGCGTCCAGGCAGTACAGACAAGAGTACTGCAGTTTAACAAAACACAACTCCTGGAGAGGGAGCAGAGCGGCGCCAGGGCGGCCGCCGGATGCCACGGCCCGCCACCTGACCGCCTCCAAACTCCACATTTAATATATACATGTTTTTTTTTTTTTTTTTTCTCATGAAATTAACAAAAAATTCTATACAAATTTAGGAATAAACAGCAAAAACCATTAAAAACATCGAAATGAAAACATTCTTGGTTTAAAATGTCTGCAACGCAGTAAGCGTCCAGGCAGTACAGACAAGAGTACTGCAGTTTAACAAAACACAACTCCTGGAGAGGGAGCAGAGCGGCGCCAGGGCGGCCGCCGGATGCCACGGCCCGCCACCTGACCGCCTCCAAACACCACATTTAATATATACATGTTTTTTTTTTTTTTTTTTTTTTTTTTGTTTCTCATGAAATTAACAAAAAATTCTATACAAATTTAGGAATAAACAGCAAAAACCATTAAAAACATCGAAATGAAAACATTCTTGGTTTAAAATGTCTGCAACGCAGTAAGCGTCCAGGCAGTACAGACAAGAGTACTGCAGTTTAACAAAACACAACTCCTGGAGAGGGAGCAGAGCGGCGCCAGGGCGGCCGCCGGATGCCACGGCCCGCCACCTGACCGCCTCCAAACTCCACATTTAATATATACATGTTTTTTTTTTTTTTTTTTTTTTTTTTTTTTGTTTCTCATGAAATTAACAAAAAATTCTATACAAATTTAGGAATAAACAGCAAAAACCATTAAAAACATCGAAATGAAAACATTCTTGGTTTAAAATGTCTGCAACGCAGTAAGCGTCCAGGCAGTACAGACAAGAGTACTGCAGTTTAACAAAACACAACTCCTGGAGAGGGAGCAGAGCGGCGCCAGGGCGGCCGCCGGATGCCACGGCCCGCCACCTGACCGCCTCCAAACTCCACATTTAATATATACATGTTTTTTTTTTTTTTTTTTTTTTTTTTTTTTTGTTTCTCATGAAATTAACAAAAAATTCTATACAAATTTAGGAATAAACAGCAAAAACCATTAAAAACATCGAAATGAAAACATTCTTGGTTTAAAATGTCTGCAACGCAGTAAGCGTCCAGGCAGTACAGACAAGAGTACTGCAGTTTAACAAAACACAACTCCTGGAGAGGGAGCAGAGCGGCGCCAGGGCGGCCGCCGGATGCCACGGCCCGCCACCTGACCGCCTCCAAACTCCACATTTAATATATACATGTTTTTTTTTTTTTTTTTTTTTTTTTGTTTCTCATGAAATTAACAAAAAATTCTATACAAATTTAGGAATAAACAGCAAAAACCATTAAAAACATCGAAATGAAAACATTCTTGGTTTAAAATGTCTGCAACGCAGTAAGCGTCCAGGCAGTACAGACAAGAGTACTGCAGTTTAACAAAACACAACTCCTGGAGAGGGAGCAGAGCGGCGCCAGGGCGGCCGCCGGATGCCACGGCCCGCCACCTGACCGCCTCCAAACTCCACATTTAATAGATACATGTTTTTTTTTTTTTTTTTTTCTCATGAAATTAACAAAAAATTCTATACAAATTTAGGAATAAACAGCAAAAACCATTAAAAACATCGAAATGAAAACATTCTTGGTTTAAAATGTCTGCAACGCAGTAAGCGTCCAGGCAGTACAGACAAGAGTACTGCAGTTTAACAAAACACAACTCCTGGAGAGGGAGCAGAGCGGCGCCAGGGCGGCCGCCGGATGCCACGGCCCGCCACCTGACCGCCTCCAAACTCCACATTTAATATATACATGTTTTTTTTTTTTTTTTTTTTTTTTTTTTGTTTCTCATGAAATTAACAAAAAATTCTATACAAATTTAGGAATAAACAGCAAAAACCATTAAAAACATCGAAATGAAAACATTCTTGGTTTAAAATGTCTGCAACGCAGTAAGCGTCCAGGCAGTACAGACAAGAGTACTGCAGTTTAACAAAACACAACTCCTGGAGAGGGAGCAGAGCGGCGCCAGGGCGGCCGCCGGATGCCACGGCCCGCCACCTGACCGCCTCCAAACTCCACATTTAATATATACATGTTTTTTTTTTTTTTTTTTTTTTTTTTTTTGTTTCTCATGAAATTAACAAAAAATTCTATACAAATTTAGGAATAAACAGCAAAAACCATTAAAAACATCGAAATGAAAACATTCTTGGTTTAAAATGTCTGCAACGCAGTAAGCGTCCAGGCAGTACAGACAAGAGTACTGCAGTTTAACAAAACACAACTCCTGGAGAGGGAGCAGAGCGGCGCCAGGGCGGCCGCCGGATGCCACGGCCCGCCACCTGACCGCCTCCAAACTCCACATTTAATATATACATGTTTTTTTTTTTTTTTTTTTTCTCATGAAATTAACAAAAAATTCTATACAAATTTAGGAATAAACAGCAAAAACCATTAAAAACATCGAAATGAAAACATTCTTGGTTTAAAATGTCTGCAACGCAGTAAGCGTCCAGGCAGTACAGACAAGAGTACTGCAGTTTAACAAAACACAACTCCTGGAGAGGGAGCAGAGCGGCGCCAGGGCGGCCGCCGGATGCCACGGCCCGCCACCTGACCGCCTCCAAACTCCACATTTAATATATACATGTTTTTTTTTTTTTTTTTTTTTTTTTTTTTGTTTCTCATGAAATTAACAAAAAATTCTATACAAATTTAGGAATAAACAGCAAAAACCATTAAAAACATCGAAATGAAAACATTCTTGGTTTAAAATGTCTGCAACGCAGTAAGCGTCCAGGCAGTACAGACAAGAGTACTGCAGTTTAACAAAACACAACTCCTGGAGAGGGAGCAGAGCGGCGCCAGGGCGGCCGCCGGATGCCACGGCCCGCCACCTGACCGCCTCCAAACTCCACATTTAATATATACATGTTTTTTTTTTTTTTTTTTTTTTTTTTTTTTTGTTTCTCATGAAATTAACAAAAAATTCTATACAAATTTAGGAATAAACAGCAAAAACCATTAAAAACATCGAAATGAAAACATTCTTGGTTTAAAATGTCTGCAACGCAGTAAGCGTCCAGGCAGTACAGACAAGAGTACTGCAGTTTAACAAAACACAACTCCTGGAGAGGGAGCAGAGCGGCGCCAGGGCGGCCGCCGGATGCCACGGCCCGCCACCTGACCGCCTCCAAACTCCACATTTAATATATACATGTTTTTTTTTTTTTTTTTTTTTTTTTTTTTTTGTTTCTCATGAAATTAACAAAAAATTCTATACAAATTTAGGAATAAACAGCAAAAACCATTAAAAACATCGAAATGAAAACATTCTTGGTTTAAAATGTCTGCAACGCAGTAAGCGTCCAGGCAGTACAGACAAGAGTACTGCAGTTTAACAAAACACAACTCCTGGAGAGGGAGCAGAGCGGCGCCAGGGCGGCCGCCGGATGCCACGGCCCGCCACCTGACCGCCTCCAAACTCCACATTTAATATATACATGTTTTTTTTTTTTTTTTTTTTTTTTTTTTTTGTTTCTCATGAAATTAACAAAAAATTCTATACAAATTTAGGAATAAACAGCAAAAACCATTAAAAACATCGAAATGAAAACATTCTTGGTTTAAAATGTCTGCAACGCAGTAAGCGTCCAGGCAGTACAGACAAGAGTACTGCAGTTTAACAAAACACAACTCCTGGAGAGGGAGCAGAGCGGCGCCAGGGCGGCCGCCGGATGCCACGGCCCGCCACCTGACCGCCTCCAAACTCCACATTTAATATATACATGTTTTTTTTTTTTTTTTTTTTTTTTTTGTTTCTCATGAAATTAACAAAAAATTCTATACAAATTTAGGAATAAACAGCAAAAACCATTAAAAACATCGAAATGAAAACATTCTTGGTTTAAAATGTCTGCAACGCAGTAAGCGTCCAGGCAGTACAGACAAGAGTACTGCAGTTTAACAAAACACAACTCCTGGAGAGGGAGCAGAGCGGCGCCAGGGCGGCCGCCGGATGCCACGGCCCGCCACCTGACCGCCTCCAAACTCCACATTTAATATATACATGTTTTTTTTTTTTTTTTTTTTTTTTTTTTTTTGTTTCTCATGAAATTAACAAAAAATTCTATACAAATTTAGGAATAAACAGCAAAAACCATTAAAAACATCGAAATGAAAACATTCTTGGTTTAAAATGTCTGCAACGCAGTAAGCGTCCAGGCAGTACAGACAAGAGTACTGCAGTTTAACAAAACACAACTCCTGGAGAGGGAGCAGAGCGGCGCCAGGGCGGCCGCCGGATGCCACGGCCCGCCACCTGACCGCCTCCAAACTCCACATTTAATATATACATGATTTTTTTTTTTTTTTTTTTTTTTTTTTTTGTTTCTCATGAAATTAACAAAAAATTCTATACAAATTTAGGAATAAACAGCAAAAACCATTAAAAACATCGAAATGAAAACATTCTTGGTTTAAAATGTCTGCAACGCAGTAAGCGTCCAGGCAGTACAGACAAGAGTACTGCAGTTTAACAAAACACAACTCCTGGAGAGGGAGCAGAGCGGCGCCAGGGCGGCCGCCGGATGCCACGGCCCGCCACCTGACCGCCTCCAAACTCCACATTTAATATATACATGTTTTTTTTTTTTTTTTTTTTTTTTTTTTTTTTGTTTCTCATGAAATTAACAAAAAATTCTATACAAATTTAGGAATAAACAGCAAAAACCATTAAAAACATCGAAATGAAAACATTCTTGGTTTAAAATGTCTGCAACGCAGTAAGCGTCCAGGCAGTACAGACAAGAGTACTGCAGTTTAACAAAACACAACTCCTGGAGAGGGAGCAGAGCGGCGCCAGGGCGGCCGCCGGATGCCACGGCCCGCCACCTGACCGCCTCCAAACTCCACATTTAATATATACATGTTTTTTTTTTTTTTTTTTTTTTTTTTTTTTGTTTCTCATGAAATTAACAAAAAATTCTATACAAATTTAGGAATAAACAGCAAAAACCATTAAAAACATCGAAATGAAAACATCATTAAAAACATCGAAATGAAAACATTCTTGGTTTAAAATGTCTGCAACGCAGTAAGCGTCCAGGCAGTACAGACAAGAGTACTGCAGTTTAACAAAAACACAACTCCTGGAGAGGGAGCAGAGCGGCGCCAGGGCGGCCGCCGGATGCCACGGCCCGCCACCTGACCGCCTCCAAACTCCACATTTAATATATACATGTTTTTTTTTTTTTTTTTTTTTTTTTTTTTTTTTGTTTCTCATGAAATTAACAAAAAATTCTATACAAATTTAGGAATAAACAGCAAAAACCATTAAAAACATCGAAATGAAAAACATTCTTGGTTTAAAATGTCTGCAACGCAGTAAGCGTCCAGGCAGTACAGACAAGAGTACTGCAGTTTAACAAAACACAACTCCTGGAGAGGGAGCAGAGCGGCGCCAGGGCGGCCGCCGGATGCCACGGCCCGCCACCTGACCGCCTCCAAACTCCACATTTAATATATACATGTTTTTTTTTTTTTTTTTTTTTTTTTTTTTTTGTTTCTCATGAAATTAACAAAAAATTCTATACAAATTTAGGAATAAACAGCAAAAACCATTAAAAACATCGAAATGAAAACATTCTTGGTTTAAAATGTCTGCAACGCAGTAAGCGTCCAGGCAGTACAGACAAGAGTACTGCAGTTTAACAAAACACAACTCCTGGAGAGGGAGCAGAGCGGCGCCAGGGCGGCCGCCGGATGCCACGGCCCGCCACCTGACCGCCTCCAAACTCCACATTTAATATATACATGTTTTTTTTTTTTTTTTTTTCTCATGAAATTAACAAAAAATTCTATACAAATTTAGGAATAAACAGCAAAAACCATTAAAAACATCGAAATGAAAACATTCTTGGTTTAAAATGTCTGCAACGCAGTAAGCGTCCAGGCAGTACAGACAAGAGTACTGCAGTTTAACAAACACAACTCCTGGAGAGGGAGCAGAGCGGCGCCAGGGCGGCCGCCGGATGCCACGGCCCGCCACCTGACCGCCTCCAAACTCCACATTTAATATATACATGTTTTTTTTTTTTTTTGTTTCTCATGAAATTAACAAAAAATTCTATACAAATTTAGGAATAAACAGCAAAAACCATTAAAAACATCGAAATGAAAACATTCTTGGTTTAAAATGTCTGCAACGCAGTAAGCGTCCAGGCAGTACAGACAAGAGTACTGCAGTTTAACAAAACACAACTCCTGGAGAGGGAGCAGAGCGGCGCCAGGGCGGCCGCCGGATGCCACGGCCCGCCACCTGACCGCCTCCAAACTCCACATTTAATATATACATGTTTTTTTTTTTTTTTTTTTTTTTTTTTTTTTTTTTTTGTTTCTCATGAAATTAACAAAAAATTCTATACAAATTTAGGAATAAACAGCAAAAACCATTAAAAACATCGAAATGAAAACATTCTTGGTTTAAAATGTCTGCAACGCAGTAAGCGTCCAGGCAGTACAGACAAGAGTACTGCAGTTTAACAAAACACAACTCCTGGAGAGGGAGCAGAGCGGCGCCAGGGCGGCCGCCGGATGCCACGGCCCGCCACCTGACCGCCTCCAAACTCCACATTTAATATATACATGTTTTTTTTTTTTTTTGTTTCTCATGAAATTAACAAAAAATTCTATACAAATTTAGGAATAAACAGCAAAAACCATTAAAAACATCGAAATGAAAACATTCTTGGTTTAAAATGTCTGCAACGCAGTAAGCGTCCAGGCAGTACAGACAAGAGTACTGCAGTTTAACAAAACACAACTCCTGGAGAGGGAGCAGAGCGGCGCCAGGGCGGCCGCCGGATGCCACGGCCCGCCACCTGACCGCCTCCAAACTCCACATTTAATATATACATGTTTTTTTTTTTTTTTTTTTTTTTTTTTTTTTTTGTTTCTCATGAAATTAACAAAAAATTCTATACAAATTTAGGAATAAACAGCAAAAACCATTAAAAACATCGAAATGAAAACATTCTTGGTTTAAAATGTCTGCAACGCAGTAAGCGTCCAGGCAGTACAGACAAGAGTACTGCAGTTTAACAAAACACAACTCCTGGAGAGGGAGCAGAGCGGCGCCAGGGCGGCCGCCGGATGCCACGGCCCGCCACCTGACCGCCTCCAAACTCCACATTTAATATATACATGTTTTTTTTTTTTTTTTTTTTTTTTTTTTTTTTTGTTTCTCATGAAATTAACAAAAAATTCTATACAAATTTAGGAATAAACAGCAAAAACCATTAAAAACATCGAAATGAAAACATTCTTGGTTTAAAATGTCTGCAACGCAGTAAGCGTCCAGGCAGTACAGACAAGAGTACTGCAGTTTAACAAAACACAACTCCTGGAGAGGGAGCAGAGCGGCGCCAGGGCGGCCGCCGGATGCCACGGCCCGCCACCTGACCGCCTCCAAACTCCACATTTAATATATACATGTTTTTTTTTTTTTTTGTTTCTCATGAAATTAACAAAAAATTCTATACAAATTTAGGAATAAACAGCAAAAAACCATTAAAAACATCGAAATGAAAACATTCTTGGTTTAAAATGTCTGCAACGCAGTAATCCAGGCAGTACAGACAAGAGTACTGCAGTTTAACAAAACACAACTCCTGGAGAGGGAGCAGAGCGGCGCCAGGGCGGCCGCCGGATGCCACGGCCCGCCACCTGACCGCCTCCAAACTCCACATTTAATATATACATGTTTTTTTTTTTTTTTTTTTTTTTTTTTTTTTTTGTTTCTCATGAAATTAACAAAAAATTCTATACAAATTTAGGAATAAACAGCAAAAACCATTAAAAACATCGAAATGAAAACATTCTTGGTTTAAAATGTCTGCAACGCAGTAAGCGTCCAGGCAGTACAGACAAGAGTACTGCAGTTTAACAAAACACAACTCCTGGAGAGGGAGCAGAGCGGCGCCAGGGCGGCCGCCGGATGCCACGGCCCGCCACCTGACCGCCTCCAAACTCCACATTTAATATATACATGTTTTTTTTTTTTTTTTTTTTTTTTTTTTTTTGTTTCTCATGAAATTAACAAAAAATTCTATACAAATTTAGGAATAAACAGCAAAAACCATTAAAAACATCGAAATGAAAACATTCTTGGTTTAAAATGTCTGCAACGCAGTAAGCGTCCAGGCAGTACAGACAAGAGTACTGCAGTTTAACAAAACACAACTCCTGGAGAGGGAGCAGAGCGGCGCCAGGGCGGCCGCCGGATGCCACGGCCCGCCACCTGACCGCCTCCAAACTCCACATTTAATATATACATGTTTTTTTTTTTTTTTTTGTTTCTCATGAAATTAACAAAAAATTCTATACAAATTTAGGAATAAACAGCAAAAACCATTAAAAACATCGAAATGAAAACATTCTTGGTTTAAAATGTCTGCAACGCAGTAAGCGTCCAGGCAGTACAGACAAGAGTACTGCAGTTTAACAAAACACAACTCCTGGAGAGGGAGCAGAGCGGCGCCAGGGCGGCCGCCGGATGCCACGGCCCGCCACCTGACCGCCTCCAAACTCCACATTTAATATATACATGTTTTTTTTTTTTTTTTTTTTTTTTTTTTTTGTTTCTCATGAAATTAACAAAAAATTCTATACAAATTTAGGAATAAACAGCAAAAACCATTAAAAACATCGAAATGAAAACATTCTTGGTTAAAATGTCTGCAACGCAGTAAGCGTCCAGGCAGTACAGACAAGAGTACTGCAGTTTAACAAAACACAACTCCTGGAGAGGGAGCAGAGCGGCGCCAGGGCGGCCGCCGGATGCCACGGCCCGCCACCTGACCGCCTCCAAACTCCACATTTAATATATACATGTTTTTTTTTTTTTTTTTTTTTTTTTTTTTTGTTTCTCATGAAATTAACAAAAAATTCTATACAAATTTAGGAATAAACAGCAAAAACCATTAAAAACATCGAAATGAAAACATTCTTGGTTTAAAATGTCTGCAACGCAGTAAGCGTCCAGGCAGTACAGACAAGAGTACTGCAGTTTAACAAAACACAACTCCTGGAGAGGGAGCAGAGCGGCGCCAGGGCGGCCGCCGGATGCCACGGCCCGCCACCTGACCGCCTCCAAACTCCACATTTAATATATACATGTTTTTTTTTTTTTTTTTTCTCATGAAATTAACAAAAAATTCTATACAAATTTAGGAATAAACAGCAAAAACCATTAAAAACATCGAAATGAAAACATTCTTGGTTTAAAATGTCTGCAACGCAGTAAGCGTCCAGGCAGTACAGACAAGAGTACTGCAGTTTAACAAAACACAACTCCTGGAGAGGGAGCAGAGCGGCGCCAGGGCGGCCGCCGGATGCCACGGCCCGCCACCTGACCGCCTCCAAACTCCACATTTAATATATACATGTTTTTTTTTTTTTTTTGTTTCTCATGAAATTAACAAAAAATTCTATACAAATTTAGGAATAAACAGCAAAAACCATTAAAAACATCGAAATGAAAACATTCTTGGTTTAAAATGTCTGCAACGCAGTAAGCGTCCAGGCAGTACAGACAAGAGTACTGCAGTTTAACAAAACACAACTCCTGGAGAGGGAGCAGAGCGGCGCCAGGGCGGCCGCCGGATGCCACGGCCCGCCACCTGACCGCCTCCAAACTCCACATTTAATATATACATGTTTTTTTTTTTTTTTTTTTTTTTTTTGTTTCTCATGAAATTAACAAAAAATTCTATACAAATTTAGGAATAAACAGCAAAAACCATTAAAAACATCGAAATGAAAACATTCTTGGTTTAAAATGTCTGCAACGCAGTAAGCGTCCAGGCAGTACAGACAAGAGTACTGCAGTTTAACAAAACACAACTCCTGGAGAGGGAGCAGAGCGGCGCCAGGGCGGCCGCCGGATGCCACGGCCCGCCACCTGACCGCCTCCAAACTCCACATTTAATATATACATGTTTTTTTTTTTTTTTGTTTCTCATGAAATTAACAAAAAATTCTATACAAATTTAGGAATAAACAGCAAAAACCATTAAAAACATCGAAATGAAAACATTCTTGGTTTAAAATGTCTGCAACGCAGTAAGCGTCCAGGCAGTACAGACAAGAGTACTGCAGTTTAACAAAACACAACTCCTGGAGAGGGAGCAGAGCGGCGCCAGGGCGGCCGCCGGATGCCACGGCCCGCCACCTGACCGCCTCCAAACTCCACATTTAATATATACATGTTTTTTTTTTTTTTTTTTTTTTTTTTTTTGTTTCTCATGAAATTAACAAAAAATTCTATACAAATTTAGGAATAAACAGCAAAAACCATTAAAAACATCGAAATGAAAACATTCTTGGTTTAAAATGTCTGCAACGCAGTAAGCGTCCAGGCAGTACAGACAAGAGTACTGCAGTTTAACAAAACACAACTCCTGGAGAGGGAGCAGAGCGGCGCCAGGGCGGCCGCCGGATGCCACGGCCCGCCACCTGACCGCCTCCAAACTCCACATTTAATATATACATGTTTTTTTTTTTTTTTTTTTTTTTTTTTTTTGTTTCTCATGAAATTAACAAAAAATTCTATACAAATTTAGGAATAAACAGCAAAAACCATTAAAAACATCGAAATGAAAACATTCTTGGTTTAAAATGTCTGCAACGCAGTAAGCGTCCAGGCAGTACAGACAAGAGTACTGCAGTTTAACAAAACACAACTCCTGGAGAGGGAGCAGAGCGGCGCCAGGGCGGCCGCCGGATGCCACGGCCCGCCACCTGACCGCCTCCAAACTCCACATTTAATATATACATGTTTTTTTTTTTTTTTTTTTTTTTTTTTTTTGTTTCTCATGAAATTAACAAAAAATTCTATACAAATTTAGGAATAAACAGCAAAAACCATTAAAAACATCGAAATGAAAACATTCTTGGTTTAAAATGTCTGCAACGCAGTAAGCGTCCAGGCAGTACAGACAAGAGTACTGCAGTTTAACAAAACACAACTCCTGGAGAGGGAGCAGAGCGGCGCCAGGGCGGCCGCCGGATGCCACGGCCCGCCACCTGACCGCCTCCAAACTCCACATTTAATATATACATGTTTTTTTTTTTTTTTTTTTTTTTTTTTTTGTTTCTCATGAAATTAACAAAAAATTCTATACAAATTTAGGAATAAACAGCAAAAACCATTAAAAACATCGAAATGAAAACATTCTTGGTTTAAAATGTCTGCAACGCAGTAAGCGTCCAGGCAGTACAGACAAGAGTACTGCAGTTTAACAAAACACAACTCCTGGAGAGGGAGCAGAGCGGCGCCAGGGCGGCCCGCCGGATGCCACGGCCCGCCACCTGACCGCCTCCAAACTCCACATTTAATATATACATGTTTTTTTTTTTTTTTTTTTTTTTTTTTTTTTTTTTGTTTCTCATGAAATTAACAAAAAATTCTATACAAATTTAGGAATAAACAGCAAAAACCATTAAAAACATCGAAATGAAAACATTCTTGGTTTAAAATGTCTGCAACGCAGTAAGCGTCCAGGCAGTACAGACAAGAGTACTGCAGTTTAACAAAACACAACTCCTGGAGAGGGAGCAGAGCGGCGCCAGGGCGGCCGCCGGATGCCACGGCCCGCCACCTGACCGCCTCCAAACTCCACATTTAATATATACATGTTTTTTTTTTTTTTTTTTTTTTTTTTTTTTTTGTTTCTCATGAAATTAACAAAAAATTCTATACAAATTTAGGAATAAACAGCAAAAACCATTAAAAACATCGAAATGAAAACATTCTTGGTTTAAAATGTCTGCAACGCAGTAAGCGTCCAGGCAGTACAGACAAGAGTACTGCAGTTTAACAAAACACAACTCCTGGAGAGGGAGCAGAGCGGCGCCAGGGCGGCCGCCGGATGCCACGGCCCGCCACCTGACCGCCTCCAAACTCCACATTTAATATATACATGTTTTTTTTTTTTTTTTTTTTTTTTTTTGTTTCTCATGAAATTAACAAAAAATTCTATACAAATTTAGGAATAAACAGCAAAAACCATTAAAAACATCGAAATGAAAACATTCTTTCTTGGTTTAAAATGTCTGCAACGCAGTAAGCGTCCAGGCAGTACAGACAAGAGTACTGCAGTTTAACAAAACACAACTCCTGGAGAGGGAGCAGAGCGGCGCCAGGGCGGCCGCCGGATGCCACGGCCCGCCACCTGACCGCCTCCAAACTCCACATTTAATATATACATGTTTTTTTTTTTTTTTTTTTTTTTTTTTTTGTTTCTCATGAAATTAACAAAAAATTCTATACAAATTTAGGAATAAACAGCAAAAACCATTAAAAACATCGAAATGAAAACATTCTTGGTTTAAAATGTCTGCAACGCAGTAAGCGTCCAGGCAGTACAGACAAGAGTACTGCAGTTTAACAAAACACAACTCCTGGAGAGGGAGCAGAGCGGCGCCAGGGCGGCCGCCGGATGCCACGGCCCGCCACCTGACCGCCTCCAAACTCCACATTTAATATATACATGTTTTTTTTTTTTTTTTTTTTTTTTTTTGTTTCTCATGAAATTAACAAAAAATTCTATACAAATTTAGGAATAAACAGCAAAAACCATTAAAAACATCGAAATGAAAACATTCTTGGTTTAAAATGTCTGCAACGCAGTAAGCGTCCAGGCAGTACAGACAAGAGTACTGCAGTTTAACAAAACACAACTCCTGGAGAGGGAGCAGAGCGGCGCCAGGGCGGCCGCCGGATGCCACGGCCCGCCACCTGACCGCCTCCAAACTCCACATTTAATATATACATGTTTTTTTTTTTTTTTTTTTTTTTTTTGTTTCTCATGAAATTAACAAAAAATTCTATACAAATTTAGGAATAAACAGCAAAAACCATTAAAAACATCGAAATGAAAACATTCTTGGTTTAAAATGTCTGCAACGCAGTAAGCGTCCAGGCAGTACAGACAAGAGTACTGCAGTTTAACAAAACACAACTCCTGGAGAGGGAGCAGAGCGGCGCCAGGGCGGCCGCCGGATGCCACGGCCCGCCACCTGACCGCCTCCAAACTCCACATTTAATATATACATGTTTTTTTTTTTTTTTTTTTTTTTTTTGTTTCTCATGAAATTAACAAAAAATTCTATACAAATTTAGGAATAAACAGCAAAAACCATTAAAAACATCGAAATGAAAACATTCTTGGTTTAAAATGTCTGCAACGCAGTAAGCGTCCAGGCAGTACAGACAAGAGTACTGCAGTTTAACAAAACACAACTCCTGGAGAGGGAGCAGAGCGGCGCCAGGGCGGCCGCCGGATGCCACGGCCCGCCACCTGACCGCCTCCAAACTCCACATTTAATATATACATGTTTTTTTTTTTTTTTTTTTTTTTTTTTTTTTTTGTTTCTCATGAAATTAACAAAAAATTCTATACAAATTTAGGAATAAACAGCAAAAACCATTAAAAACATCGAAATGAAAACATTCTTGGTTTAAAATGTCTGCAACGCAGTAAGCGTCCAGGCAGTACAGACAAGAGTACTGCAGTTTAACAAAACACAACTCCTGGAGAGGGAGCAGAGCGGCGCCAGGGCGGCCGCCGGATGCCACGGCCCGCCACCTGACCGCCTCCAAACTCCACATTTAATATATACATGTTTTTTTTTTTTTTTTTTTTTTTTTTTGTTTCTCATGAAATTAACAAAAAATTCTATACAAATTTAGGAATAAACAGCAAAAACCATTAAAAACATCGAAATGAAAACATTCTTGGTTTAAAATGTCTGCAACGCAGTAAGCGTCCAGGCAGTACAGACAAGAGTACTGCAGTTTAACAAAACACAACTCCTGGAGAGGGAGCAGAGCGGCGCCAGGGCGGCCGCCGGATGCCACGGCCCGCCACCTGACCGCCTCCAAACTCCACATTTAATATATACATGTTTTTTTTTTTTTTTTTTTTTTTTTTTTTTTGTTTCTCATGAAATTAACAAAAAATTCTATACAAATTTAGGAATAAACAGCAAAAACCATTAAAAACATCGAAATGAAAACATTCTTGGTTTAAAATGTCTGCAACGCAGTAAGCGTCCAGGCAGTACAGACAAGAGTACTGCAGTTTAACAAAACACAACTCCTGGAGAGGGAGCAGAGCGGCGCCAGGGCGGCCGCCGGATGCCACGGCCCGCCACCTGACCGCCTCCAAACTCCACATTTAATATATACATGTTTTTTTTTTTTTTTTTTTTTTTTTTTTTTTTGTTTCTCATGAAATTAACAAAAAATTCTATACAAATTTAGGAATAAACAGCAAAAACCATTAAAAACATCGAAATGAAAACATTCTTGGTTTAAAATGTCTGCAACGCAGTAAGCGTCCAGGCAGTACAGACAAGAGTACTGCAGTTTAACAAAACACAACTCCTGGAGAGGGAGCAGAGCGGCGCCAGGGCGGCCGCCGGATGCCACGGCCCGCCACCTGACCGCCTCCAAACTCCACATTTAATATATACATGTTTTTTTTTTTTTTTTTTTTTTTTTTTTGTTTCTCATGAAATTAACAAAAAATTCTATACAAATTTAGGAATAAACAGCAAAAACCATTAAAAACATCGAAATGAAAACATTCTTGGTTTAAAATGTCTGCAACGCAGTAAGCGTCCAGGCAGTACAGACAAGAGTACTGCAGTTTAACAAAACACAACTCCTGGAGAGGGAGCAGAGCGGCGCCAGGGCGGCCGCCGGATGCCACGGCCCGCCACCTGACCGCCTCCAAACTCCACATTTAATATATACATGTTTTTTTTTTTTTTTTTTTTTTTTTTTGTTTCTCATGAAATTAACAAAAAATTCTATACAAATTTAGGAATAAACAGCAAAAACCATTAAAAACATCGAAATGAAAACATTCTTGGTTTAAAATGTCTGCAACGCAGTAAGCGTCCAGGCAGTACAGACAAGAGTACTGCAGTTTAACAAAACACAACTCCTGGAGAGGGAGCAGAGCGGCGCCAGGGCGGCCGCCGGATGCCACGGCCCGCCACCTGACCGCCTCCAAACTCCACATTTAATATATACATGTTTTTTTTTTTTTTTTTTTTTTTTTTTTTTGTTTCTCATGAAATTAACAAAAAATTCTATACAAATTTAGGAATAAACAGCAAAAACCATTAAAAACATCGAAATGAAAACATTCTTGGTTTAAAATGTCTGCAACGCAGTAAGCGTCCAGGCAGTACAGACAAGAGTACTGCAGTTTAACAAAACACAACTCCTGGAGAGGGAGCAGAGCGGCGCCAGGGCGGCCGCCGGATGCCACGGCCCGCCACCTGACCGCCTCCAAACTCCACATTTAATATATACATGTTTTTTTTTTTTTTTTTTTTTTTTTTTTGTTTCTCATGAAATTAACAAAAAATTCTATACAAATTTAGGAATAAACAGCAAAAACCATTAAAAACATCGAAATGAAAACATTCTTGGTTTAAAATGTCTGCAACGCAGTAAGCGTCCAGGCAGTACAGATAAGAGTACTGCAGTTTAACAAAACACAACTCCTGGAGAGGGAGCAGAGCGGCGCCAGGGCGGCCGCCGGATGCCACGGCCCGCCACCTGACCGCCTCCAAACTCCACATTTAATATATACATGTTTTTTTTTTTTTTTTTTTTTTTTTTTTTGTTTCTCATGAAATTAACAAAAAATTCTATACAAATTTAGGAATAAACAGCAAAAACCATTAAAAACATCGAAATGAAAACATTCTTGGTTTAAAATGTCTGCAACGCAGTAAGCGTCCAGGCAGTACAGACAAGAGTACTGCAGTTTAACAAAACACAACTCCTGGAGAGGGAGCAGAGCGGCGCCAGGGCGGCCGCCGGATGCCACGGCCCGCCACCTGACCGCCTCCAAACTCCACATTTAATATATACATGTTTTTTTTTTTTTTTTTTTTTTTTTTTTTTTGTTTCTCATGAAATTAACAAAAAATTCTATACAAATTTAGGAATAAACAGCAAAAACCATTAAAAACATCGAAATGAAAACATTCTTGGTTTAAAATGTCTGCAACGCAGTAAGCGTCCAGGCAGTACAGACAAGAGTACTGCAGTTTAACAAAACACAACTCCTGGAGAGGGAGCAGAGCGGCGCCAGGGCGGCCGCTGGATGCCACGGCCCGCCACCTGACCGCCTCCAAACTCCACATTTAATATATACATGTTTTTTTTTTTTTTTTTTTTTTTTTTTTTGTTTCTCATGAAATTAACAAAAAATTCTATACAAATTTAGGAATAAACAGCAAAAACCATTAAAAACATCGAAATGAAAACATTCTTGGTTTAAAATGTCTGCAACGCAGTAAGCGTCCAGGCAGTACAGACAAGAGTACTGCAGTTTAACAAAACACAACTCCTGGAGAGGGAGCAGAGCGGCGCCAGGGCGGCCGCCGGATGCCACGGCCCGCCACCTGACCGCCTCCAAACTCCACAAAATGTCTGCAACGCAGTAAGCGTCCAGGCAGTACAGACAAGAGTACTGCAGTTTAACAAAACACAACTCCTGGAGAGGGAGCAGAGCGGCGCCAGGGCGGCCGCCGGATGCCACGGCCCGCCACCTGACCGCCTCCAAACTCCACATTTAATATATACATGTTTTTTTTTTTTTTTTTTTTTTTTTTTTGTTTCTCATGAAATTAACAAAAAATTTCTATACAAATTTAGGAATAAACAGCAAAAACCATTAAAAACATCGAAATGAAAACATTCTTGGTTTAAAATGTCTGCAACGCAGTAAGCGTCCAGGCAGTACAGACAAGAGTACTGCAGTTTAACAAAACACAACTCCTGGAGAGGGAGCAGAGCGGCGCCAGGGCGGCCGCCGGATGCCACGGCCCGCCACCTGACCGCCTCCAAACTCCACATTTAATATATACATGTTTTTTTTTTTTTTTTTTTTTTTTTTTTTTGTTTCTCATGAAATTAACAAAAAATTCTATACAAATTTAGGAATAAACAGCAAAAACCATTAAAAACATCGAAATGAAAACATTCTTGGTTTAAAATGTCTGCAACGCAGTAAGCGTCCAGGCAGTACAGACAAGAGTACTGCAGTTTAACAAAACACAACTCCTGGAGAGGGAGCAGAGCGGCGCCAGGGCGGCCGCCGGATGCCACGGCCCGCCACCTGACCGCCTCCAAACTCCACATTTAATATATACATGTTTTTTTTTTTTTTTTTTTTTTTTTTTTTTTGTTTCTCATGAAATTAACAAAAAATTCTATACAAATTTAGGAATAAACAGCAAAAACCATTAAAAACATCGAAATGAAACATTCTTGGTTTAAAATGTCTGCAACGCAGTAAGCGTCCAGGCAGTACAGACAAGAGTACTGCAGTTTAACAAAACACAACTCCTGGAGAGGGAGCAGAGCGGCGCCAGGGCGGCCGCCGGATGCCACGGCCCCGCCACCTGACCGCCTCCAAACTCCACATTTAATATATACATGTTTTTTTTTTTTTTTTTTTTTTTTTTTTTTTTGTTTCTCATGAAATTAACAAAAAATTCTATACAAATTTAGGAATAAACAGCAAAAACCATTAAAAACATCGAAATGAAAACATTCTTGGTTTAAAATGTCTGCAACGCAGTAAGCGTCCAGGCAGTACAGACAAGAGTACTGCAGTTTAACAAAACACAACTCCTGGAGAGGGAGCAGAGCGGCGCCAGGGCGGCCGCCGGATGCCACGGCCCGCCACCTGACCGCCTCCAAACTCCACATTTAATATATACATGTTTTTTTTTTTTTTTTTTTTTTTTTTTTTTTTTGTTTCTCATGAAATTAACAAAAAATTCTATACAAATTTAGGAATAAACAGCAAAAACCATTAAAAACATCGAAATGAAAACATTCTTGGTTTAAAATGTCTGCAACGCAGTAAGCGTCCAGGCAGTACAGACAAGAGTACTGCAGTTTAACAAAACACAACTCCTGGAGAGGGAGCAGAGCGGCGCCAGGGCGGCCGCCGGATGCCACGGCCCGCCACCTGACCGCCTCCAAACTCCACATTTAATATATACATGTTTTTTTTTTTTTTTTTTTTTTTTTTTTTTTGTTTCTCATGAAATTAACAAAAAATTCTATACAAATTTAGGAATAAACAGCAAAAACCATTAAAAACATCGAAATGAAAACATTCTTGGTTTAAAATGTCTGCAACGCAGTAAGCGTCCAGGCAGTACAGACAAGAGTACTGCAGTTTAACAAAACACAACTCCTGGAGAGGGAGCAGAGCGGCGCCAGGGCGGCCGCCGGATGCCACGGCCCGCCACCTGACCGCCTCCAAACTCCACATTTAATATATACATGTTTTTTTTTTTTTTTTTTTTTTTTTTTTTTTGTTCTCATGAAATTAACAAAAAATTCTATACAAATTTAGGAATAAACAGCAAAAACCATTAAAAACATCGAAATGAAAACATTCTTGGTTTAAAATGTCTGCAACGCAGTAAGCGTCCAGGCAGTACAGACAAGAGTACTGCAGTTTAACAAAACACAACTCCTGGAGAGGGAGCAGAGCGGCGCCAGGGCGGCCGCCGGATGCCACGGCCCGCCACCTGACCGCCTCCAAACTCCACATTTAATATATACATGTTTTTTTTTTTTTTTTTTTTTTTTTTTTTTGTTTCTCATGAAATTAACAAAAAATTCTATACAAATTTAGGAATAAACAGCAAAAACCATTAAAAACATCGAAATGAAAACATTCTTGGTTTAAAATGTCTGCAACGCAGTAAGCGTCCAGGCAGTACAGACAAGAGTACTGCAGTTTAACAAAACACAACTCCTGGAGAGGGAGCAGAGCGGCGCCAGGGCGGCCGCCGGATGCCACGGCCCCGCCACCTGACCGCCTCCAAACTCCACATTTAATATATACATGTTTTTTTTTTTTTTTTTTTTTTTTTTTTTTGTTTCTCATGAAATTAACAAAAAATTCTATACAAATTTAGGAATAAACAGCAAAAACCATTAAAAACATCGAAATGAAAACATTCTTGGTTTAAAATGTCTGCAACGCAGTAAGCGTCCAGGCAGTACAGACAAGAGTACTGCAGTTTAACAAAACACAACTCCTGGAGAGGGAGCAGAGCGGCGCCAGGGCGGCCGCCGGATGCCACGGCCCGCCACCTGACCGCCTCCAAACTCCACATTTAATATATACATGTTTTTTTTTTTTTTTTTTTTTTTTTTTTTTTTTTGTTTCTCATGAAATTAACAAAAAATTCTATACAAATTTAGGAATAAACAGCAAAAACCATTAAAAACATCGAAATGAAAACATTCTTGGTTTAAAATGTCTGCAACGCAGTAAGCGTCAGGCAGTACAGACAAGAGTACTGCAGTTTAACAAAACACAACTCCTGGAGAGGGAGCAGAGCGGCGCCAGGGCGGCCGCCGGATGCCACGGCCCGCCACCTGACCGCCTCCAAACTCCACATTTAATATATACATGTTTTTTTTTTTTTTTTTTTTTTTTTTTTTTTGTTTCTCATGAAATTAACAAAAAATTCTATACAAATTTAGGAATAAACAGCAAAAAACCATTAAAAACATCGAAATGAAAACATTCTTGGTTTAAAATGTCTGCAACGCAGTAAGCGTCCAGGCAGTACAGACAAGAGTACTGCAGTTTAACAAAACACAACTCCTGGAGAGGGAGCAGAGCGGCGCCAGGGCGGCCGCCGGATGCCACGGCCCGCCACCTGACCGCCTCCAAACTCCACATTTAATATATACATGTTTTTTTTTTTTTTTTTTTTTTTTTTTTTTTGTTTCTCATGAAATTAACAAAAAATTCTATACAAATTTAGGAATAAACAGCAAAAACCATTAAAAACATCGAAATGAAAACATTCTTGGTTTAAAATGTCTGCAAACGCAGTAAGCGTCCAGGCAGTACAGACAAGAGTACTGCAGTTTAACAAAACACAACTCCTGGAGAGGGAGCAGAGCGGCGCCAGGGCGGCCGCCGGATGCCACGGCCCGCCACCTGACCGCCTCCAAACTCCACATTTAATATATACATGTTTTTTTTTTTTTTTTTTTTTTTTTTTTTTTTGTTTCTCATGAAATTAACAAAAAATTCTATACAAATTTAGGAATAAACAGCAAAAACCATTAAAAACATCGAAATGAAAACATTCTTGGTTTAAAATGTCTGCAACGCAGTAAGCGTCCAGGCAGTACAGACAAGAGTACTGCAGTTTAACAAAACCACAACTCCTGGAGAGGGAGCAGAGCGGCGCCAGGGCGGCCGCCGGATGCCACGGCCCGCCACCTGACCGCCTCCAAACTCCACATTTAATATATACATGTTTTTTTTTTTTTTTTTTTTTTTTTTTTTTTTGTTTCTCATGAAATTAACAAAAAATTCTATACAAATTTAGGAATAAACAGCAAAAACCATTAAAAACATCGAAATGAAAACATTCTTGGTTTAAAATGTCTGCAACGCAGTAAGCGTCCAGGCAGTACAGACAAGAGTACTGCAGTTTAACAAAACACAACTCCTGGAGAGGGAGCAGAGCGGCGCCAGGGCGGCCGCCGGATGCCACGGCCCGCCACCTGACCGCCTCCAAACTCCACATTTAATATATACATGTTTTTTTTTTTTTTTTTTTTTTTTTTTTTTTGTTTCTCATGAAATTAACAAAAAATTCTATACAAATTTAGGAATAAACAGCAAAAACCATTAAAAACATCGAAATGAAAACATTCTTGGTTTAAAATGTCTGCAACGCAGTAAGCGTCCAGGCAGTACAGACAAGAGTACTGCAGTTTAACAAAACACAACTCCTGGAGAGGGAGCAGAGCGGCGCCAGGGCGGCCGCCGGATGCCACGGCCCGCCACCTGACCGCCTCCAAACTCCACATTTAATATATACATGTTTTTTTTTTTTTTTTTTTTTTTTTTTTTGTTTCTCATGAAATTAACAAAAAATTCTATACAAATTTAGGAATAAACAGCAAAAAACCATTAAAAACATCGAAATGAAAACATTCTTGGTTTAAAATGTCTGCAACGCAGTAAGCGTCCAGGCAGTACAGACAAGAGTACTGCAGTTTAACAAAACACAACTCCTGGAGAGGGAGCAGAGCGGCGCCAGGGCGGCCGCCGGATGCCACGGCCCGCCACCTGACCGCCTCTAAACTCCACATTTAATATATACATGTTTTTTTTTTTTTTTTTTTTTTTTTTTTTTTTTGTTTCTCATTAAATTAACAAAAAATTCTATACAAATTTAGGAATAAACAGCAAAAACCATTAAAAACATCGAAATGAAAACATTCTTGGTTTAAAATGTCTGCAACGCAGTAAGCGTCCAGGCAGTACAGACAAGAGTACTGCAGTTTTAACAAAACACAACTCCTGGAGAGGGAGCAGAGCGGCGCCAGGGCGGCCGCCGGATGCCACGGCCCGCCACCTGACCGCCTCCAAACTCCACATTTAATATATACATGTTTTTTTTTTTTTTTTTTTTTTTTTTTTTTTTTTTTGTTTCTCATGAAATTAACAAAAAATTCTATACAAATTTAGGAATAAACAGCAAAAACCATTAAAAACATCGAAATGAAAACATTCTTGGTTTAAAATGTCTGCAACGCAGTAAGCGTCCAGGCAGTACAGACAAGAGTACTGCAGTTTAACAAAACACAACTCCTGGAGAGGGAGCAGAGCGGCGCCAGGGCGGCCGCCGGATGCCACGGCCCGCCACCTGACCGCCTCCAAACTCCACATTTAATATATACATGTTTTTTTTTTTTTTTTTTTTTTTTTTTTTTGTTTCTCATGAAATTAACAAAAAATTCTATACAAATTTAGGAATAAACAGCAAAAACCATTAAAAACATCGAAATGAAAACATTCTTGGTTTAAAATGTCTGCAACGCAGTAAGCGTCCAGGCAGTACAGACAAGAGTACTGCAGTTTAACAAAACACAACTCCTGGAGAGGGAGCAGAGCGGCGCCAGGGCGGCCGCCGGATGCCACGGCCCGCCACCTGACCGCCTCTAAACTCCACATTTAATATATACATGTTTTTTTTTTTTTTTTTTTTTTTTTTTTTTTTGTTTCTCATTAAATTAACAAAAAATTCTATACAAATTTAGGAATAAACAGCAAAAACCATTAAAAACATCGAAATGAAAACATTCTTGGTTTAAAATGTCTGCAACGCAGTAAGCGTCCAGGCAGTACAGACAAGAGTACTGCAGTTTAACAAAACACAACTCCTGGAGAGGGAGCAGAGCGGCGCCAGGGCGGCCGCCGGATGCCACGGCCCGCCACCTGACCGCCTCCAAACTCCACATTTAATATATACATGTTTTTTTTTTTTTTTTTTTTTTTTTTTTTTTGTTTCTCATGAAATTAACAAAAAATTCTATACAAATTTAGGAATAAACAGCAAAAACCATTAAAAACATCGAAATGAAACATTCTTGGTTTAAAATGTCTGCAACGCAGTAAGCGTCCAGGCAGTACAGACAAGAGTACTGCAGTTTAACAAAACACAACTCCTGGAGAGGGAGCAGAGCGGCGCCAGGGCGGCCGCCGGATGCCACGGCCCGCCACCTGACCGCCTCCAAACTCCACATTTAATATATACATGTTTTTTTTTTTTTTTTTTTTTTTTTTTTTTTTTGTTTCTCATGAAATTAACAAAAAATTCTATACAAATTTAGGAATAAACAGCAAAAACCATTAAAAACATCGAAATGAAAACATTCTTGGTTTAAAATGTCTGCAACGCAGTAAGCGTCCAGGCAGTACAGACAAGAGTACTGCAGTTTAACAAAACACAACTCCTGGAGAGGGAGCAGAGCGGCGCCAGGGCGGCCGCCGGATGCCACGGCCCGCCACCTGACCGCCTCCAAACTCCACATTTAATATATACATGTTTTTTTTTTTTTTTTTTTTTTTTTTTTTTTGTTTCTCATGAAATTAACAAAAAATTCTATACAAATTTAGGAATAAACAGCAAAAACCATTAAAAACATCGAAATGAAAACATTCTTGGTTTAAAATGTCTGCAACGCAGTAAGCGTCCAGGCAGTACAGACAAGAGTACTGCAGTTTAACAAAACACAACTCCTGGAGAGGGAGCAGAGCGGCGCCAGGGCGGGCCGCCGGATGCCACGGCCCGCCACCTGACCGCCTCCAAACTCCACATTTAATATATACATGTTTTTTTTTTTTTTTTTTTTTTTTTTTTTTTGTTTCTCATGAAATTAACAAAAAATTCTATACAAATTTAGGAATAAACAGCAAAAACCATTAAAAACATCGAAATGAAAACATTCTTGGTTAAAAATGTCTGCAACGCAGTAAGCGTCCAGGCAGTACAGACAAGAGTACTGCAGTTTAACAAAACACAACTCCTGGAGAGGGAGCAGAGCGGCGCCAGGGCGGCCGCCGGATGCCACGGCCCGCCACCTGACCGCCTCCAAACTCCACATTTAATATATACATGTTTTTTTTTTTTTTTTTTTTTTTTTTTTTTTTGTTTCTCATGAAATTAACAAAAAATTCTATACAAATTTAGGAATAAACAGCAAAAACCATTAAAAACATCGAAATGAAAACATTCTTGGTTTAAAATGTCTGCAACGCAGTAAGCGTCCAGGCAGTACAGACAAGAGTACTGCAGTTTAACAAAACACAACTCCTGGAGAGGGAGCAGAGCGGCGCCAGGGCGGCCGCCGGATGCCACGGCCCGCCACCTGACCGCCTCCAAACTCCACATTTAATATATACATGTTTTTTTTTTTTTTTTTTTTTTTTTTTTTGTTTCTCATGAAATTAACAAAAAATTCTATACAAATTTAGGAATAAACAGCAAAAACCATTAAAAACATCGAAATGAAAACATTCTTGGTTTAAAATGTCTGCAACGCAGTAAGCGTCCAGGCAGTACAGACAAGAGTACTGCAGTTTAACAAAACACAACTCCTGGAGAGGGAGCAGAGCGGCGCCAGGGCGGCCGCCGGATGCCACGGCCCGCCACCTGACCGCCTCCAAACTCCACATTTAATATATACATGTTTTTTTTTTTTTTTTTTTTTTTTTTTTTTTGTTTCTCATGAAATTAACAAAAAATTCTATACAAATTTAGGAATAAACAGCAAAAACCATTAAAAACATCGAAATGAAAACATTCTTGGTTTAAAATGTCTGCAACGCAGTAAGCGTCCAGGCAGTACAGACAAGAGTACTGCAGTTTAACAAAACACAACTCCTGGAGAGGGAGCAGAGCGGCGCCAGGGCGGCCGCCGGATGCCACGGCCCGCCACCTGACCGCCTCCAAACTCCACATTTAATATATACATGTTTTTTTTTTTTTTTTTTTTTTTTTTTTTTTGTTTTCTCATGAAATTAACAAAAAATTCTATACAAATTTAGGAATAAACAGCAAAAAACCATTAAAAACATCGAAATGAAAACATTCTTGGTTTAAAATGTCTGCAACGCAGTAAGCGTCCAGGCAGTACAGACAAGAGTACTGCAGTTTAACAAAACACAACTCCTGGAGAGGGAGCAGAGCGGCGCCAGGGCGGCCGCCGGATGCCACGGCCCGCCACCTGACCGCCTCCAAACTCCACATTTAATATATACATGTTTTTTTTTTTTTTTTTTTTTTTTTTTTTTTGTTTCTCATGAAATTAACAAAAAATTCTATACAAATTTAGGAATAAACAGCAAAAACCATTAAAAACATCGAAATGAAAACATTCTTGGTTTAAAATGTCTGCAACGCAGTAAGCGTCCAGGCAGTACAGACAAGAGTACTGCAGTTTAACAAAACACAACTCCTGGAGAGGGAGCAGAGCGGCGCCAGGGCGGCCGCCGGATGCCACGGCCCGCCCACCTGACCGCCTCCAAACTCCACATTTAATATATACATGTTTTTTTTTTTTTTTTTTTTTTTTTTTTTTTTTGTTTCTCATGAAATTAACAAAAAATTCTATACAAATTTAGGAATAAACAGCAAAAACCATTAAAAACATCGAAATGAAAACATTCTTGGTTTAAAATGTCTGCAACGCAGTAAGCGTCCAGGCAGTACAGACAAGAGTACTGCAGTTTAACAAAACACAACTCCTGGAGAGGGAGCAGAGCGGCGCCAGGGCGGCCGCCGGATGCCACGGCCCGCCACCTGACCGCCTCCAAACTCCACATTTAATATATACATGTTTTTTTTTTTTTTTTTTTTTTTTTTTTTTTTTTGTTTCTCATGAAATTAACAAAAAATTCTATACAAATTTAGGAATAAACAGCAAAAACCATTAAAAACATCGAAATGAAAACATTCTTGGTTTAAAATGTCTGCAACGCAGTAAGCGTCCAGGCAGTACAGACAAGAGTACTGCAGTTTAACAAAACACAACTCCTGGAGAGGGAGCAGAGCGGCGCCAGGGCGGCCGCCGGATGCCACGGCCCCGCCACCTGACCGCCTCCAAACTCCACATTTAATATATACATGTTTTTTTTTTTTTTTTTTTTTTTTTTTTTTTTGTTTCTCATGAAATTAACAAAAAATTCTATACAAATTTAGGAATAAACAGCAAAAACCATTAAAAACATCGAAATGAAAACATTCTTGGTTTAAAATGTCTGCAACGCAGTAAGCGTCCAGGCAGTACAGACAAGAGTACTGCAGTTTAACAAAACACAACTCCTGGAGAGGGAGCAGAGCGGCGCCAGGGCGGCCGCCGGATGCCACGGCCCGCCACCTGACCGCCTCCAAACTCCACATTTAATATATACATGTTTTTTTTTTTTTTTTTTTTTTTTTTTTTTTTTGTTTCTCATGAAATTAACAAAAAATTCTATACAAATTTAGGAATAAACAGCAAAAACCATTAAAAACATCGAAATGAAAACATTCTTGGTTTAAAATGTCTGCAACGCAGTAAGCGTCCAGGCAGTACAGACAAGAGTACTGCAGTTTAACAAAACACAACTCCTGGAGAGGGAGCAGAGCGGCGCCAGGGCGGCCGCCGGATGCCACGGCCCGCCACCTGACCGCCTCCAAACTCCACATTTAATATATACATGTTTTTTTTTTTTTTTTTTTTTTTTTTTTTTTTGTTTCTCATGAAATTAACAAAAAATTCTATACAAATTTAGGAATAAACAGCAAAAACCATTAAAAACATCGAAATGAAAACATTCTTGGTTTAAAATGTCTGCAACGCAGTAAGCGTCCAGGCAGTACAGACAAGAGTACTGCAGTTTAACAAAACACAACTCCTGGAGAGGGAGCAGAGCGGCGCCAGGGCGGCCGCCGGATGCCACGGCCCGCCACCTGACCGCCTCCAAACTCCACATTTAATATATACATGTTTTTTTTTTTTTTTTTTTTTTTTTTTTTTTTTGTTTCTCATGAAATTAACAAAAAATTCTATACAAATTTAGGAATAAACAGCAAAAACCATTAAAAAACATCGAAATGAAAACATTCTTGGTTTAAAATGTCTGCAACGCAGTAAGCGTCCAGGCAGTACAGACAAGAGTACTGCAGTTTTAACAAAACACAACTCCTGGAGAGGGAGCAGAGCGGCGCCAGGGCGGCCGCCGGATGCCACGGCCCGCCACCTGACCGCCTCCAAACTCCACATTTAATATATACATGTTTTTTTTTTTTTTTTTTTTTTTTTTTTTGTTTCTCATGAAATTAACAAAAAATTCTATACAAATTTAGGAATAAACAGCAAAAAACCATTAAAAACATCGAAATGAAAACATTCTTGGTTTAAAATGTCTGCAACGCAGTAAGCGTCCAGGCAGTACAGACAAGAGTACTGCAGTTTAACAAAACACAACTCCTGGAGAGGGAGCAGAGCGGCGCCAGGGCGGCCGCCGGATGCCACGGCCCGCCACCTGACCGCCTCCAAACTCCACATTTAATATATACATGTTTTTTTTTTTTTTTTTTTTTTTTTTTTTTGTTTCTCATGAAATTAACAAAAAATTCTATACAAATTTAGGAATAAACAGCAAAAAACCATTAAAAACATCGAAATGAAAACATTCTTGGTTTAAAATGTCTGCAACGCAGTAAGCGTCCAGGCAGTACAGACAAGAGTACTGCAGTTTAACAAAACACAACTCCTGGAGAGGGAGCAGAGCGGCGCCAGGGCGGCCGCCGGATGCCACGGCCCGCCACCTGACCGCCTCCAAACTCCACATTTAATATATACATGTTTTTTTTTTTTTTTTTTTTTTTTTTTTGTTCTCATGAAATTAACAAAAAATTCTATACAAATTTAGGAATAAACAGCAAAAACCATTAAAAACATCGAAATGAAAACATTCTTGGTTTAAAATGTCTGCAACGCAGTAAGCGTCCAGGCAGTACAGACAAGAGTACTGCAGTTTAACAAAACACAACTCCTGGAGAGGGAGCAGAGCGGCGCCAGGGCGGCCGCCGGATGCCACGGCCCGCCACCTGACCGCCTCCAAACTCCACATTTAATATATACATGTTTTTTTTTTTTTTTTTTTTTTTTTTTTTTTTTGTTTCTCATGAAATTAACAAAAAATTCTATACAAATTTAGGAATAAACAGCAAAAACCATTAAAACATCGAAATGAAAACATTCTTGGTTTAAAATGTCTGCAACGCAGTAAGCGTCCAGGCAGTACAGACAAGAGTACTGCAGTTTAACAAAACACAACTCCTGGAGAGGGAGCAGAGCGGCGCCAGGGCGGCCGCCGGATGCCACGGCCCGCCACCTGACCGCCTCCAAACTCCACATTTAATATATACATGTTTTTTTTTTTTTTTTTTTTTTTTTTTTTTGTTTCTCATGAAATTAACAAAAAATTCTATACAAATTTAGGAATAAACAGCAAAAACCATTAAAAACATCGAAATGAAAACATTCTTGGTTTAAAATGTCTGCAACGCAGTAAGCGTCCAGGCAGTACAGACAAGAGTACTGCAGTTTAACAAAACACAACTCCTGGAGAGGGAGCAGAGCGGCGCCAGGGCGGCCGCCGGATGCCACGGCCCGCCACCTGACCGCCTCCAAACTCCACATTTAATATATACATGTTTTTTTTTTTTTTTTTTTTTTTTTTTTGTTTCTCATGAAATTAACAAAAAATTCTATACAAATTTAGGAATAAACAGCAAAAACCATTAAAAACATCGAAATGAAAACATTCTTGGTTTAAAATGTCTGCAACGCAGTAAGCGTCCAGGCAGTACAGACAAGAGTACTGCAGTTTAACAAAACACAACTCCTGGAGAGGGAGCAGAGCGGCGCCAGGGCGGCCGCCGGATGCCACGGCCCGCCACCTGACCGCCTCCAAACTCCACATTTAATATATACATGTTTTTTTTTTTTTTTTTTTTTTTTTTTTTTTTTTGTTTCTCATGAAATTAACAAAAAATTCTATACAAATTTAGGAATAAACAGCAAAAACCATTAAAAACATCGAAATGAAAACATTCTTGGTTTAAAATGTCTGCAACGCAGTAAGCGTCCAGGCAGTACAGACAAGAGTACTGCAGTTTAACAAAACACAACTCCTGGAGAGGGAGCAGAGCGGCGCCAGGGCGGCCGCCGGATGCCACGGCCCGCACCTGACCGCCTCCAAACTCCACATTTAATATATACATGTTTTTTTTTTTTTTTTTTTTTTTTTTTTTTTTTGTTTCTCATGAAATTAACAAAAAATTCTATACAAATTTAGGAATAAACAGCAAAAACCATTAAAAACATCGAAATGAAAACATTCTTGGTTTAAAATGTCTGCAACGCAGTAAGCGTCCAGGCAGTACAGACAAGAGTACTGCAGTTTAACAAAACACAACTCCTGGAGAGGGAGCAGAGCGGCGCCAGGGCGGCCGCCGGATGCCACGGCCGCCCACCTGACCGCCTCCAAACTCCACAATTAATATATACATGTTTTTTTTTTTTTTTTTTTTTTTTTTTTTTTGTTTCTCATGAAATTAACAAAAAATTCTATACAAATTTAGGAATAAACAGCAAAAACCATTAAAAACATCGAAATGAAAACATTCTTGGTTTAAAATGTCTGCAACGCAGTAAGCGTCCAGGCAGTACAGACAAGAGTACTGCAGTTTTAACAAAACACAACTCCTGGAGAGGGAGCAGAGCGGCGCCAGGGCGGCCGCCGGATGCCACGGCCCGCCACCTGACCGCCTCCAAACTCCACATTTAATATATACATGTTTTTTTTTTTTTTTTTTTTTTTTTTTTTTTTTGTTTCTCATGAAAGTAACAAAAAATTCTATACAAATTTAGGAATAAACAGCAAAAACCATTAAAAACATCGAAATGAAAACATTCTTGGTTTAAAATGTCTGCAACGCAGTAAGCGTCCCAGGCAGTACAGACAAGAGTACTGCAGTTTAACAAAACACAACTCCTGGAGAGGGAGCAGAGCGGCGCCAGGGCGGCCGCCGGATGCCACGGCCCGCCACCTGACCGCCTCCAAACTCCACATTTAATATATACATGTTTTTTTTTTTTTTTTTTTTTTTTTTTTTTTTTTGTTTCTCATGAAATTAACAAAAAATTCTATACAAATTTAGGAATAAACAGCAAAAACCATTAAAAACATCGAAATGAAAACATTCTTGGTTTAAAATGTCTGCAACGCAGTAAGCGTCCAGGCAGTACAGACAAGAGTACTGCAGTTTAACAAAACACAACTCCTGGAGAGGGAGCAGAGCGGCGCCAGGGCGGCCGCCGGATGCCACGGCCCGCCACCTGACCGCCTCCAAACTCCACATTTAATATATACATGTTTTTTTTTTTTTTTTTTTTTTTTTTTTTTTGTTTCTCATGAAAGTAACCAAAAAATTCTATACAAATTTAGGAATAAACAGCAAAAACCATTAAAAACATCGAAATGAAAACATTCTTGGTTTAAAATGTCTGCAACGCAGTAAGCGTCCAGGCAGTACAGACAAGAGTACTGCAGTTTAACAAAACACAACTCCTGGAGAGGGAGCAGAGCGGCGCCAGGGCGGCCGCCGGATGCCACGGCCCGCCACCTGACCGCCTCCAAACTCCACATTTAATATATACATGTTTTTTTTTTTTTTTTTTTTTTTTTTTTTTTTTGTTTCTCATGAAAGTAACAAAAAATTCTATACAAATTTAGGAATAAAACAGCAAAAACCATTAAAAACATCGAAATGAAAACATTCTTGGTTTAAAATGTCTGCAACGCAGTAAGCGTCCAGGCAGTACAGACAAGAGTAACTGCAGTTTAACAAAACACAACTCCTGGAGAGGGAGCAGAGCGGCGCCAGGGCGGCCGCCGGATGCCACGGCCCGCCACCTGACCGCCTCCAAACTCCACATTTAATATATACATGTTTTTTTTTTTTTTTTTTTTTTTTTTTTTTTTTGTTTCTCATGAAATTAACAAAAAATTCTATACAAATTTAGGAATAAACAGCAAAAACCATTAAAAACATCGAAATGAAAACATTCTTGGTTTAAAATGTCTGCAACGCAGTAAGCGTCCAGGCAGTACAGACAAGAGTACTGCAGTTTAACAAAAACACAACTCCTGGAGAGGGAGCAGAGCGGCGCCAGGGCGGCCGCCGGATGCCACGGCCCGCCACCTGACCGCCTCCAAACTCCACATTTAATATATACATGTTTTTTTTTTTTTTTTTTTTTTTTTTTTTTTTTTTGTTTCTCATGAAAGTAACAAAAAATTCTATACAAATTTAGGAATAAACAGCAAAAACCATTAAAAACATCGAAATGAAAACATTCTTGGTTTAAAATGTCTGCAACGCAGTAAGCGTCCAGGCAGTACAGACAAGAGTACTGCAGTTTAACAAAACACAACACTCTGGAGAGGGAGCAGAGCGGCGCCAGGGCGGCCGCCGGATGCCACGGCCCGCCACCTGACCGCCTCCAAACTCCACATTTAATATATACATGTTTTTTTTTTTTTTTTTTTTTTTTTTTTTTTTTTGTTTCTCATGAAATTAACAAAAAATTCTATACAAATTTAGGAATAAACAGCAAAAACCATTAAAAACATCGAAATGAAAACATTCTTGGTTTAAAATGTCTGCAACGCAGTAAGCGTCCAGGCAGTACAGACAAGAGTACTGCAGTTTAACAAAACACAACTCCTGGAGAGGGAGCAGAGCGGCGCCAGGGCGGCCGCCGGATGCCACGGCCCGCCACCTGACCGCCTCCAAACTCCACATTTAATATATACATGTTTTTTTTTTTTTTTTTTTTTTTTTTTGTTTCTCATGAAATTAACAAAAAATTCTATACAAATTTAGGAATAAACAGCAAAAACCATTAAAAACATCGAAATGAAAACATTCTTGGTTTAAAATGTCTGCAACGCAGTAAGCGTCCAGGCAGTACAGACAAGAGTACTGCAGTTTAACAAAACACAACTCCTGGAGAGGGAGCAGAGCGGCGCCAGGGCGGCCGCCGGATGCCACGGCCCGCCACCTGACCGCCTCCAAACTCCACATTTAATATATACATGTTTTTTTTTTTTTTTTTTTTTTTTTTTTTTTTTGTTTCTCATGAAATTAACAAAAAATTCTATACAAATTTAGGAATAAACAGCAAAAACCATTAAAAACATCGAAATGAAAACATTCTTGGTTTAAAATGTCTGCAACGCAGTAAGCGTCCAGGCAGTACAGACAAGAGTACTGCAGTTTAACAAAACACAACTCCTGGAGAGGGAGCAGAGCGGCGCCAGGGCGGCCGCCGGATGCCACGGCCCGCCACCTGACCGCCTCCAAACTCCACATTTAATATATACATGTTTTTTTTTTTTTTTTTTTTTTTTTTTTTTTTTGTTTTCTCATGAAAATTAACAAAAAATTCTATACAAATTTAGGAATAAACAGCAAAAACCATTAAAAACATCGAAATGAAAACATTCTTGGTTTAAAATGTCTGCAACGCAGTAAGCGTCCAGGCAGTACAGACAAGAGTACTGCAGTTTAACAAAACACAACTCCTGGAGAGGGAGCAGAGCGGCGCCAGGGCGGCCGCCGGATGCCACGGCCCGCCACCTGACCGCCTCCAAACTCCACATTTAATATATACATGTTTTTTTTTTTTTTTTTTTTTTTTTTTTTTTGTTTCTCATGAAATTAACAAAAAATTCTATACAAATTTAGGAATAAACAGCAAAAACCATTAAAAACATCGAATGAAAACATTCTTGGTTTAAAATGTCTGCAACGCAGTAAGCGTCCAGCAGTACAGACAAGAGTACTGCAGTTTAACAAAATACACAACTCCTGGAGAGGGAGCAGAGCGGCGCCAGGGCGGCCGCCGGATGCCACGGCCCGCCACCTGACCGCCTCCAAACTCCACATTTAATATATACATGTTTTTTTTTTTTTTTTTTTTTTTTTTTTTTTGTTTCTCATGAAATTAACAAAAAATTCTATACAAATTTAGGAATAAACAGCAAAAACCATTAAAAACATCGAAATGAAAACATTCTTGGTTTAAAATGTCTGCAACGCAGTAAGCGTCCAGGCAGTACAGACAAGAGTACTGCAGTTTAACAAAACACAACTCCTGGAGAGGGAGCAGAGCGGCGCCAGGGCGGCCGCCGGATGCCACGGCCCGCCACCTGACCGCCTCCAAACTCCACATTTAATATATACATGTTTTTTTTTTTTTTTTTTTTTTTTTTTTTTTTTTTGTTTTTTTTTTTTTTTTTTTTTTTTTTTTTTGTTTCTCATGAAATTAACAAAAAATTCTATACAAATTTAGGAATAAACAGCAAAAACCATTAAAAACATCGAAATGAAAACATTCTTGGTTTAAAATGTCTGCAACGCAGTAAGCGTCCAGGCAGTACAGACAAGAGTACTGCAGTTTAACAAAACACAACTCCTGGAGAGGGAGCAGAGCGGCGCCAGGGCGGCCGCCGGATGCCACGGCCCGCCACCTGACCGCCTCCAAACTCCACATTTAATATATACATGTTTTTTTTTTTTTTTTTTTTTTTTTTTTTTTTGTTTCTCATGAAATTAACAAAAAATTCTATACAAATTTAGGAATAAACAGCAAAAACCATTAAAAACATCGAAATGAAAACATTCTTGGTTTAAAATGTCTGCAACGCAGTAAGCGTCCAGGCAGTACAGACAAGAGTACTGCAGTTTAACAAAACACAACTCCTGGAGAGGGAGCAGAGCGGCGCCAGGGCGGCCGCCGGATGCCACGGCCCGCCACCTGACCGCCTCCAAACTCCACATTTAATATATACATGTTTTTTTTTTTTTTTTTTTTTTTTTTTTTTTGTTTCTCATGAAATTAACAAAAAATTCTATACAAATTTAGGAATAAACAGCAAAAACCATTAAAAACATCGAAATGAAAACATTCTTGGTTTAAAATGTCTGCAACGCAGTAAGCGTCCAGGCAGTACAGACAAGAGTACTGCAGTTTAACAAAACACAACTCCTGGAGAGGGAGCAGAGCGGCGCCAGGGCGGCCGCCGGATGCCACGGCCCGCCACCTGACCGCCTCCAAACTCCACATTTAATATATACATGTTTTTTTTTTTTTTTTTTTTTTTTTTTTTTTGTTTCTCATGAAATTAACAAAAAATTCTATACAAATTTAGGAATAAACAGCAAAAACCATTAAAAACATCGAAATGAAAACATTCTTGGTTTAAAATGTCTGCAACGCAGTAAGCGTCCAGGCAGTACAGACAAGAGTACTGCAGTTTAACAAAACACAACTCCTGGAGAGGGAGCAGAGCGGCGCCAGGGCGGCCGCCGGATGCCACGGCCCGCCACCTGACCGCCTCCAAACTCCACATTTAATATATACATGTTTTTTTTTTTTTTTTTTTTTTTTTTTTTTTTGTTTCTCATGAAATTAACAAAAAATTCTATACAAATTTAGGAATAAACAGCAAAAACCATTAAAAACATCGAAATGAAAACATTCTTGGTTTAAAATGTCTGCAACGCAGTAAGCGTCCAGGCAGTACAGACAAGAGTACTGCAGTTTAACAAAACACAACTCCTGGAGAGGGAGCAGAGCGGCGCCAGGGCGGCCGCCGGATGCCACGGCCCGCCACCTGACCGCCTCCAAACTCCACATTTAATATATACATGTTTTTTTTTTTTTTTTTTTTTTTTTTTTTTTGTTTCTCATGAAATTAACAAAAAATTCTATACAAATTTAGGAATAAACAGCAAAAACCATTAAAAACATCGAAATGAAAACATTCTTGGTTTAAAATGTCTGCAACGCAGTAAGCGTCCAGGCAGTACAGACAAGAGTACTGCAGTTTAACAAAACACAACTCCTGGAGAGGGAGCAGAGCGGCGCCAGGGCGGCCGCCGGATGCCACGGCCCGCCACCTGACCGCCTCCAAACTCCACATTTAATATATACATGTTTTTTTTTTTTTTTTTTTTTTTTTTTTTTTTGTTTCTCATGAAATTAACAAAAAATTCTATACAAATTTAGGAATAAACAGCAAAAACCATTAAAAACATCGAAATGAAAACATTCTTGGTTTAAAATGTCTGCAACGCAGTAAGCGTCCAGGCAGTACAGACAAGAGTACTGCAGTTTAACAAAACACAACTCCTGGAGAGGGAGCAGAGCGGCGCCAGGGCGGCCGCCGGATGCCACGGCCCGCCACCTGACCGCCTCCAAACTCCACATTTAATATATACATGTTTTTTTTTTTTTTTTTTTTTTTTTTTTTTTGTTTCTCATGAAATTAACAAAAAATTCTATACAAATTTAGGAATAAACAGCAAAAACCATTAAAAACATCGAAATGAAAACATTCTTGGTTTAAAATGTCTGCAACGCAGTAAGCGTCCAGGCAGTACAGACAAGAGTACTGCAGTTTAACAAAACACAACTCCTGGAGAGGGAGCAGAGCGGCGCCAGGGCGGCCGCCGGATGCCACGGCCCGCCACCTGACCGCCTCCAAACTCCACATTTAATATATACAAGTTTTTTTTTTTTTTTTTTTTTTTTTTTTTTTTGTTTCTCATGAAATTAACAAAAAATTCTATACAAATTTAGGAATAAACAGCAAAAACCATTAAAAACATCGAAATGAAAACATTCTTGGTTTAAAATGTCTGCAACGCAGTAAGCGTCCAGGCAGTACAGACAAGAGTACTGCAGTTTAACAAAACACAACTCCTGGAGAGGGAGCAGAGCGGCGCCAGGGCGGCCGCCGGATGCCACGGCCCGCCACCTGACCGCCTCCAAACTCCACATTTAATATATACATGTTTTTTTTTTTTTTTTTTTTTTTTTTTTTTTGTTTCTCATGAAATTAACAAAAAATTCTATACAAATTTAGGAATAAACAGCAAAAACCATTAAAAACATCGAAATGAAAACATTCTTGGTTTAAAATGTCTGCAACGCAGTAAGCGTCCAGGCAGTACAGACAAGAGTACTGCAGTTTAACAAAACACAACTCCTGGAGAGGGAGCAGAGCGGCGCCAGGGCGGCCGCCGGATGCCACGGCCCGCCACCTGACCGCCTCCAAACTCCACATTTAATATATACATGTTTTTTTTTTTTTTTTTTTTTTTTTTTTTTTGTTTCTCATGAAATTAACAAAAAATTCTATACAAATTTAGGAATAAACAGCAAAAACCATTAAAAACATCGAAATGAAAACATTCTTGGTTTAAAATGTCTGCAACGCAGTAAGCGTCCAGGCAGTACAGACAAGAGTACTGCAGTTTAACAAAACACAACTCCTGGAGAGGGAGCAGAGCGGCGCCAGGGCGGCCGCCGGATGCCACGGCCCGCCACCTGACCGCCTCCAAACTCCACATTTAATATATACATGTTTTTTTTTTTTTTTTTTTTTTTTTTTTTTTGTTTCTCATGAAATTAACAAAAAATTCTATACAAATTTAGGAATAAACAGCAAAAACCATTAAAAACATCGAAATGAAAACATTCTTGGTTTAAAATGTCTGCAACGCAGTAAGCGTCCAGGCAGTACAGACAAGAGTACTGCAGTTTAACAAAACACAACTCCTGGAGAGGGAGCAGAGCGGCGCCAGGGCGGCCGCCGGATGCCACGGCCCGCCACCTGACCGCCTCCAAACTCCACATTTAATATATACATGTTTTTTTTTTTTTTTTTTTTTTTTTTTTTTTGTTTCTCATGAAATTAACAAAAAATTCTATACAAATTTAGGAATAAACAGCAAAAACCATTAAAAACATCGAAATGAAAACATTCTTGGTTTAAAATGTCTGCAACGCAGTAAGCGTCCAGGCAGTACAGACAAGAGTACTGCAGTTTAACAAAACACAACTCCTGGAGAGGGAGCAGAGCGGCGCCAGGGCGGCCGCCGGATGCCACGGCCCGCCACCTGACCGCCTCCAAACTCCACATTTAATATATACATGTTTTTTTTTTTTTTTTTTTTTTTTTTTTTTTTGTTTCTCATGAAATTAACAAAAAATTCTATACAAATTTAGGAATAAACAGCAAAAACCATTAAAAACATCGAAATGAAAACATTCTTGGTTTAAAATGTCTGCAACGCAGTAAGCGTCCAGGCAGTACAGACAAGAGTACTGCAGTTTAACAAAACACAACTCCTGGAGAGGGAGCAGAGCGGCGCCAGGGCGGCCGCCGGATGCCACGGCCCGCCACCTGACCGCCTCCAAACTCCACATTTAATATATACATGTTTTTTTTTTTTTTTTTTTTTTTTTTTTTTGTTTCTCATGAAATTAACAAAAAATTCTATACAAATTTAGGAATAAACAGCAAAAACCATTAAAAACATCGAAATGAAAACATTCTTGGTTTAAAATGTCTGCAACGCAGTAAGCGTCCAGGCAGTACAGACAAGAGTACTGCAGTTTAACAAAACACAACTCCTGGAGAGGGAGCAGAGCGGCGCCAGGGCGGCCGCCGGATGCCACGGCCCGCCACCTGACCGCCTCCAAACTCCACATTTAATATATACATGTTTTTTTTTTTTTTTTTTTTTTTTTTTTTTTGTTTCTCATGAAATTAACAAAAAATTCTATACAAATTTAGGAATAAACAGCAAAAACCATTAAAAACATCGAAATGAAAACATTCTTGGTTTAAAATGTCTGCAACGCAGTAAGCGTCCAGGCAGTACAGACAAGAGTACTGCAGTTTAACAAAACACAACTCCTGGAGAGGGAGCAGAGCGGCGCCAGGGCGGCCGCCGGATGCCACGGCCCGCCACCTGACCGCCTCCAAACTCCACATTTAATATATACATGTTTTTTTTTTTTTTTTTTTTTTTTTTTTTTGTTTCTCATGAAATTAACAAAAAATTCTATACAAATTTAGGAATAAACAGCAAAAACCATTAAAAACATCGAAATGAAAACATTCTTGGTTTAAAATGTCTGCAACGCAGTAAGCGTCCAGGCAGTACAGACAAGAGTACTGCAGTTTAACAAAACACAACTCCTGGAGAGGGAGCAGAGCGGCGCCAGGGCGGCCGCCGGATGCCACGGCCCGCCACCTGACCGCCTCCAAACTCCACATTTAATATATACATGTTTTTTTTTTTTTTTTTTTTTTTTTTTTTTGTTTCTCATGAAATTAACAAAAAATTCTATACAAATTTAGGAATAAACAGCAAAAACCATTAAAAACATCGAAATGAAAACATTCTTGGTTTAAAATGTCTGCAACGCAGTAAGCGTCCAGGCAGTACAGACAAGAGTACTGCAGTTTAACAAAACACAACTCCTGGAGAGGGAGCAGAGCGGCGCCAGGGCGGCCGCCGGATGCCACGGCCCGCCACCTGACCGCCTCCAAACTCCACATTTAATATATACATGTTTTTTTTTTTTTTTTTTTTTTTTTTTTTTTGTTTCTCATGAAATTAACAAAAAATTCTATACAAATTTAGGAATAAACAGCAAAAACCATTAAAAACATCGAAATGAAAACATTCTTGGTTTAAAATGTCTGCAACGCAGTAAGCGTCCAGGCAGTACAGACAAGAGTACTGCAGTTTAACAAAACACAACTCCTGGAGAGGGAGCAGAGCGGCGCCAGGGCGGCCGCCGGATGCCACGGCCCGCCACCTGACCGCCTCCAAACTCCACATTTAATATATACATGTTTTTTTTTTTTTTTTTTTTTTTTTTTTTTTGTTTCTCATGAAATTAACAAAAAATTCTATACAAATTTAGGAATAAACAGCAAAAACCATTAAAAACATCGAAATGAAAACATTCTTGGTTTAAAATGTCTGCAACGCAGTAAGCGTCCAGGCAGTACAGACAAGAGTACTGCAGTTTAACAAAACACAACTCCTGGAGAGGGAGCAGAGCGGCGCCAGGGCGGCCGCCGGATGCCACGGCCCGCCACCTGACCGCCTCCAAACTCCACATTTAATATATACATGTTTTTTTTTTTTTTTTTTTTTTTTTTTTTTTTGTTTCTCATGAAATTAACAAAAAATTCTATACAAATTTAGGAATAAACAGCAAAAACCATTAAAAACATCGAAATGAAAACATTCTTGGTTTAAAATGTCTGCAACGCAGTAAGCGTCCAGGCAGTACAGACAAGAGTACTGCAGTTTAACAAAACACAACTCCTGGAGAGGGAGCAGAGCGGCGCCAGGGCGGCCGCCGGATGCCACGGCCCGCCACCTGACCGCCTCCAAACTCCACATTTAATATATACATGTTTTTTTTTTTTTTTTTTTTTTTTTTTTTTGTTTCTCATGAAATTAACAAAAAATTCTATACAAATTTAGGAATAAACAGCAAAAACCATTAAAAACATCGAAATGAAAACATTCTTGGTTTAAAATGTCTGCAACGCAGTAAGCGTCCAGGCAGTACAGACAAGAGTACTGCAGTTTAACAAAACACAACTCCTGGAGAGGGAGCAGAGCGGCGCCAGGGCGGCCGCCGGATGCCACGGCCCGCCACCTGACCGCCTCCAAACTCCACATTTAATATATACATGTTTTTTTTTTTTTTTTTTTTTTTTTTTTTTGTTTCTCATGAAATTAACAAAAAATTCTATACAAATTTAGGAATAAACAGCAAAAACCATTAAAAACATCGAAATGAAAACATTCTTGGTTTAAAATGTCTGCAACGCAGTAAGCGTCCAGGCAGTACAGACAAGAGTACTGCAGTTTAACAAAACACAACTCCTGGAGAGGGAGCAGAGCGGCGCCAGGGCGGCCGCCGGATGCCACGGCCCGCCACCTGACCGCCTCCAAACTCCACATTTAATATATACATGTTTTTTTTTTTTTTTTTTTTTTTTTTTTTTTGTTTCTCATGAAATTAACAAAAAATTCTATACAAATTTAGGAATAAACAGCAAAAACCATTAAAAACATCGAAATGAAAACATTCTTGGTTTAAAATGTCTGCAACGCAGTAAGCGTCCAGGCAGTACAGACAAGAGTACTGCAGTTTAACAAAACACAACTCCTGGAGAGGGAGCAGAGCGGCGCCAGGGCGGCCGCCGGATGCCACGGCCCGCCACCTGACCGCCTCCAAACTCCACATTTAATATATACATGTTTTTTTTTTTTTTTTTTTTTTTTTTTTTTTGTTTCTCATGAAATTAACAAAAAATTCTATACAAATTTAGGAATAAACAGCAAAAACCATTAAAAACATCGAAATGAAAACATTCTTGGTTTAAAATGTCTGCAACGCAGTAAGCGTCCAGGCAGTACAGACAAGAGTACTGCAGTTTAACAAAACACAACTCCTGGAGAGGGAGCAGAGCGGCGCCAGGGCGGCCGCCGGATGCCACGGCCCGCCACCTGACCGCCTCCAAACTCCACATTTAATATATACATGTTTTTTTTTTTTTTTTTTTTTTTTTTTTTTTGTTTCTCATGAAATTAACAAAAAATTCTATACAAATTTAGGAATAAACAGCAAAAACCATTAAAAACATCGAAATGAAAACATTCTTGGTTTAAAATGTCTGCAACGCAGTAAGCGTCCAGGCAGTACAGACAAGAGTACTGCAGTTTAACAAAACACAACTCCTGGAGAGGGAGCAGAGCGGCGCCAGGGCGGCCGCCGGATGCCACGGCCCGCCACCTGACCGCCTCCAAACTCCACATTTAATATATACATGTTTTTTTTTTTTTTTTTTTTTTTTTTTTTTTGTTTCTCATGAAATTAACAAAAAATTCTATACAAATTTAGGAATAAACAGCAAAAACCATTAAAAACATCGAAATGAAAACATTCTTGGTTTAAAATGTCTGCAACGCAGTAAGCGTCCAGGCAGTACAGACAAGAGTACTGCAGTTTAACAAAACACAACTCCTGGAGAGGGAGCAGAGCGGCGCCAGGGCGGCCGCCGGATGCCACGGCCCGCCACCTGACCGCCTCCAAACTCCACATTTAATATATACATGTTTTTTTTTTTTTTTTTTTTTTTTTTTTTTTGTTTCTCATGAAATTAACAAAAAATTCTATACAAATTTAGGAATAAACAGCAAAAACCATTAAAAACATCGAAATGAAAACATTCTTGGTTTAAAATGTCTGCAACGCAGTAAGCGTCCAGGCAGTACAGACAAGAGTACTGCAGTTTAACAAAACACAACTCCTGGAGAGGGAGCAGAGCGGCGCCAGGGCGGCCGCCGGATGCCACGGCCCGCCACCTGACCGCCTCCAAACTCCACATTTAATATATACATGTTTTTTTTTTTTTTTTTTTTTTTTTTTTTTGTTTCTCATGAAATTAACAAAAAATTCTATACAAATTTAGGAATAAACAGCAAAAACCATTAAAAACATCGAAATGAAAACATTCTTGGTTTAAAATGTCTGCAACGCAGTAAGCGTCCAGGCAGTACAGACAAGAGTACTGCAGTTTAACAAAACACAACTCCTGGAGAGGGAGCAGAGCGGCGCCAGGGCGGCCGCCGGATGCCACGGCCCGCCACCTGACCGCCTCCAAACTCCACATTTAATATATACATGTTTTTTTTTTTTTTTTTTTTTTTTTTTTTTTGTTTCTCATGAAATTAACAAAAAATTCTATACAAATTTAGGAATAAACAGCAAAAACCATTAAAAACATCGAAATGAAAACATTCTTGGTTTAAAATGTCTGCAACGCAGTAAGCGTCCAGGCAGTACAGACAAGAGTACTGCAGTTTAACAAAACACAACTCCTGGAGAGGGAGCAGAGCGGCGCCAGGGCGGCCGCCGGATGCCACGGCCCGCCACCTGACCGCCTCCAAACTCCACATTTAATATATACATGTTTTTTTTTTTTTTTTTTTTTTTTTTTTTTGTTTCTCATGAAATTAACAAAAAATTCTATACAAATTTAGGAATAAACAGCAAAAACCATTAAAAACATCGAAATGAAAACATTCTTGGTTTAAAATGTCTGCAACGCAGTAAGCGTCCAGGCAGTACAGACAAGAGTACTGCAGTTTAACAAAACACAACTCCTGGAGAGGGAGCAGAGCGGCGCCAGGGCGGCCGCCGGATGCCACGGCCCGCCACCTGACCGCCTCCAAACTCCACATTTAATATATACATGTTTTTTTTTTTTTTTTTTTTTTTTTTTTTTTGTTTCTCATGAAATTAACAAAAAATTCTATACAAATTTAGGAATAAACAGCAAAAACCATTAAAAACATCGAAATGAAAACATTCTTGGTTTAAAATGTCTGCAACGCAGTAAGCGTCCAGGCAGTACAGACAAGAGTACTGCAGTTTAACAAAACACAACTCCTGGAGAGGGAGCAGAGCGGCGCCAGGGCGGCCGCCGGATGCCACGGCCCGCCACCTGACCGCCTCCAAACTCCACATTTAATATATACATGTTTTTTTTTTTTTTTTTTTTTTTTTTTTTTTGTTTCTCATGAAATTAACAAAAAATTCTATACAAATTTAGGAATAAACAGCAAAAACCATTAAAAACATCGAAATGAAAACATTCTTGGTTTAAAATGTCTGCAACGCAGTAAGCGTCCAGGCAGTACAGACAAGAGTACTGCAGTTTAACAAAACACAACTCCTGGAGAGGGAGCAGAGCGGCGCCAGGGCGGCCGCCGGATGCCACGGCCCGCCACCTGACCGCCTCCAAACTCCACATTTAATATATACATGTTTTTTTTTTTTTTTTTTTTTTTTTTTTTTTGTTTCTCATGAAATTAACAAAAAATTCTATACAAATTTAGGAATAAACAGCAAAAACCATTAAAAACATCGAAATGAAAACATTCTTGGTTTAAAATGTCTGCAACGCAGTAAGCGTCCAGGCAGTACAGACAAGAGTACTGCAGTTTAACAAAACACAACTCCTGGAGAGGGAGCAGAGCGGCGCCAGGGCGGCCGCCGGATGCCACGGCCCGCCACCTGACCGCCTCCAAACTCCACATTTAATATATACATGTTTTTTTTTTTTTTTTTTTTTTTTTTTTTTTGTTTCTCATGAAATTAACAAAAAATTCTATACAAATTTAGGAATAAACAGCAAAAACCATTAAAAACATCGAAATGAAAACATTCTTGGTTTAAAATGTCTGCAACGCAGTAAGCGTCCAGGCAGTACAGACAAGAGTACTGCAGTTTAACAAAACACAACTCCTGGAGAGGGAGCAGAGCGGCGCCAGGGCGGCCGCCGGATGCCACGGCCCGCCACCTGACCGCCTCCAAACTCCACATTTAATATATACATGTTTTTTTTTTTTTTTTTTTTTTTTTTTTTTTGTTTCTCATGAAATTAACAAAAAATTCTATACAAATTTAGGAATAAACAGCAAAAACCATTAAAAACATCGAAATGAAAACATTCTTGGTTTAAAATGTCTGCAACGCAGTAAGCGTCCAGGCAGTACAGACAAGAGTACTGCAGTTTAACAAAACACAACTCCTGGAGAGGGAGCAGAGCGGCGCCAGGGCGGCCGCCGGATGCCACGGCCCGCCACCTGACCGCCTCCAAACTCCACATTTAATATATACATGTTTTTTTTTTTTTTTTTTTTTTTTTTTTTTTGTTTCTCATGAAATTAACAAAAAATTCTATACAAATTTAGGAATAAACAGCAAAAACCATTAAAAACATCGAAATGAAAACATTCTTGGTTTAAAATGTCTGCAACGCAGTAAGCGTCCAGGCAGTACAGACAAGAGTACTGCAGTTTAACAAAACACAACTCCTGGAGAGGGAGCAGAGCGGCGCCAGGGCGGCCGCCGGATGCCACGGCCCGCCACCTGACCGCCTCCAAACTCCACATTTAATATATACATGTTTTTTTTTTTTTTTTTTTTTTTTTTTTTTTGTTTCTCATGAAATTAACAAAAAATTCTATACAAATTTAGGAATAAACAGCAAAAACCATTAAAAACATCGAAATGAAAACATTCTTGGTTTAAAATGTCTGCAACGCAGTAAGCGTCCAGGCAGTACAGACAAGAGTACTGCAGTTTAACAAAACACAACTCCTGGAGAGGGAGCAGAGCGGCGCCAGGGCGGCCGCCGGATGCCACGGCCCGCCACCTGACCGCCTCCAAACTCCACATTTAATATATACATGTTTTTTTTTTTTTTTTTTTTTTTTTTTTTTTGTTTCTCATGAAATTAACAAAAAATTCTATACAAATTTAGGAATAAACAGCAAAAACCATTAAAAACATCGAAATGAAAACATTCTTGGTTTAAAATGTCTGCAACGCAGTAAGCGTCCAGGCAGTACAGACAAGAGTACTGCAGTTTAACAAAACACAACTCCTGGAGAGGGAGCAGAGCGGCGCCAGGGCGGCCGCCGGATGCCACGGCCCGCCACCTGACCGCCTCCAAACTCCACATTTAATATATACATGTTTTTTTTTTTTTTTTTTTTTTTTTTTTTTTGTTTCTCATGAAATTAACAAAAAATTCTATACAAATTTAGGAATAAACAGCAAAAACCATTAAAAACATCGAAATGAAAACATTCTTGGTTTAAAATGTCTGCAACGCAGTAAGCGTCCAGGCAGTACAGACAAGAGTACTGCAGTTTAACAAAACACAACTCCTGGAGAGGGAGCAGAGCGGCGCCAGGGCGGCCGCCGGATGCCACGGCCCGCCACCTGACCGCCTCCAAACTCCACATTTAATATATACATGTTTTTTTTTTTTTTTTTTTTTTTTTTTTTTTTGTTTCTCATGAAATTAACAAAAAATTCTATACAAATTTAGGAATAAACAGCAAAAACCATTAAAAACATCGAAATGAAAACATTCTTGGTTTAAAATGTCTGCAACGCAGTAAGCGTCCAGGCAGTACAGACAAGAGTACTGCAGTTTAACAAAACACAACTCCTGGAGAGGGAGCAGAGCGGCGCCAGGGCGGCCGCCGGATGCCACGGCCCGCCACCTGACCGCCTCCAAACTCCACATTTAATATATACATGTTTTTTTTTTTTTTTTTTTTTTTTTTTTTTTGTTTCTCATGAAATTAACAAAAAATTCTATACAAATTTAGGAATAAACAGCAAAAACCATTAAAAACATCGAAATGAAAACATTCTTGGTTTAAAATGTCTGCAACGCAGTAAGCGTCCAGGCAGTACAGACAAGAGTACTGCAGTTTAACAAAACACAACTCCTGGAGAGGGAGCAGAGCGGCGCCAGGGCGGCCGCCGGATGCCACGGCCCGCCACCTGACCGCCTCCAAACTCCACATTTAATATATACATGTTTTTTTTTTTTTTTTTTTTTTTTTTTTTTTGTTTCTCATGAAATTAACAAAAAATTCTATACAAATTTAGGAATAAACAGCAAAAACCATTAAAAACATCGAAATGAAAACATTCTTGGTTTAAAATGTCTGCAACGCAGTAAGCGTCCAGGCAGTACAGACAAGAGTACTGCAGTTTAACAAAACACAACTCCTGGAGAGGGAGCAGAGCGGCGCCAGGGCGGCCGCCGGATGCCACGGCCCGCCACCTGACCGCCTCCAAACTCCACATTTAATATATACATGTTTTTTTTTTTTTTTTTTTTTTTTTTTTTTTGTTTCTCATGAAATTAACAAAAAATTCTATACAAATTTAGGAATAAACAGCAAAAACCATTAAAAACATCGAAATGAAAACATTCTTGGTTTAAAATGTCTGCAACGCAGTAAGCGTCCAGGCAGTACAGACAAGAGTACTGCAGTTTAACAAAACACAACTCCTGGAGAGGGAGCAGAGCGGCGCCAGGGCGGCCGCCGGATGCCACGGCCCGCCACCTGACCGCCTCCAAACTCCACATTTAATATATACATGTTTTTTTTTTTTTTTTTTTTTTTTTTTTTTGTTTCTCATGAAATTAACAAAAAATTCTATACAAATTTAGGAATAAACAGCAAAAACCATTAAAAACATCGAAATGAAAACATTCTTGGTTTAAAATGTCTGCAACGCAGTAAGCGTCCAGGCAGTACAGACAAGAGTACTGCAGTTTAACAAAACACAACTCCTGGAGAGGGAGCAGAGCGGCGCCAGGGCGGCCGCCGGATGCCACGGCCCGCCACCTGACCGCCTCCAAACTCCACATTTAATATATACATGTTTTTTTTTTTTTTTTTTTTTTTTTTTTTTTGTTTCTCATGAAATTAACAAAAAATTCTATACAAATTTAGGAATAAACAGCAAAAACCATTAAAAACATCGAAATGAAAACATTCTTGGTTTAAAATGTCTGCAACGCAGTAAGCGTCCAGGCAGTACAGACAAGAGTACTGCAGTTTAACAAAACACAACTCCTGGAGAGGGAGCAGAGCGGCGCCAGGGCGGCCGCCGGATGCCACGGCCCGCCACCTGACCGCCTCCAAACTCCACATTTAATATATACATGTTTTTTTTTTTTTTTTTTTTTTTTTTTTTTGTTTCTCATGAAATTAACAAAAAATTCTATACAAATTTAGGAATAAACAGCAAAAACCATTAAAAACATCGAAATGAAAACATTCTTGGTTTAAAATGTCTGCAACGCAGTAAGCGTCCAGGCAGTACAGACAAGAGTACTGCAGTTTAACAAAACACAACTCCTGGAGAGGGAGCAGAGCGGCGCCAGGGCGGCCGCCGGATGCCACGGCCCGCCACCTGACCGCCTCCAAACTCCACATTTAATATATACATGTTTTTTTTTTTTTTTTTTTTTTTTTTTTTTGTTTCTCATGAAATTAACAAAAAATTCTATACAAATTTAGGAATAAACAGCAAAAACCATTAAAAACATCGAAATGAAAACATTCTTGGTTTAAAATGTCTGCAACGCAGTAAGCGTCCAGGCAGTACAGACAAGAGTACTGCAGTTTAACAAAACACAACTCCTGGAGAGGGAGCAGAGCGGCGCCAGGGCGGCCGCCGGATGCCACGGCCCGCCACCTGACCGCCTCCAAACTCCACATTTAATATATACATGTTTTTTTTTTTTTTTTTTTTTTTTTTTTTTGTTTCTCATGAAATTAACAAAAAATTCTATACAAATTTAGGAATAAACAGCAAAAACCATTAAAAACATCGAAATGAAAACATTCTTGGTTTAAAATGTCTGCAACGCAGTAAGCGTCCAGGCAGTACAGACAAGAGTACTGCAGTTTAACAAAACACAACTCCTGGAGAGGGAGCAGAGCGGCGCCAGGGCGGCCGCCGGATGCCACGGCCCGCCACCTGACCGCCTCCAAACTCCACATTTAATATATACATGTTTTTTTTTTTTTTTTTTTTTTTTTTTTTTTGTTTCTCATGAAATTAACAAAAAATTCTATACAAATTTAGGAATAAACAGCAAAAACCATTAAAAACATCGAAATGAAAACATTCTTGGTTTAAAATGTCTGCAACGCAGTAAGCGTCCAGGCAGTACAGACAAGAGTACTGCAGTTTAACAAAACACAACTCCTGGAGAGGGAGCAGAGCGGCGCCAGGGCGGCCGCCGGATGCCACGGCCCGCCACCTGACCGCCTCCAAACTCCACATTTAATATATACATGTTTTTTTTTTTTTTTTTTTTTTTTTTTTTTTGTTTCTCATGAAATTAACAAAAAATTCTATACAAATTTAGGAATAAACAGCAAAAACCATTAAAAACATCGAAATGAAAACATTCTTGGTTTAAAATGTCTGCAACGCAGTAAGCGTCCAGGCAGTACAGACAAGAGTACTGCAGTTTAACAAAACACAACTCCTGGAGAGGGAGCAGAGCGGCGCCAGGGCGGCCGCCGGATGCCACGGCCCGCCACCTGACCGCCTCCAAACTCCACATTTAATATATACATGTTTTTTTTTTTTTTTTTTTTTTTTTTTTTTGTTTCTCATGAAATTAACAAAAAATTCTATACAAATTTAGGAATAAACAGCAAAAACCATTAAAAACATCGAAATGAAAACATTCTTGGTTTAAAATGTCTGCAACGCAGTAAGCGTCCAGGCAGTACAGACAAGAGTACTGCAGTTTAACAAAACACAACTCCTGGAGAGGGAGCAGAGCGGCGCCAGGGCGGCCGCCGGATGCCACGGCCCGCCACCTGACCGCCTCCAAACTCCACATTTAATATATACATGTTTTTTTTTTTTTTTTTTTTTTTTTTTTTTGTTTCTCATGAAATTAACAAAAAATTCTATACAAATTTAGGAATAAACAGCAAAAACCATTAAAAACATCGAAATGAAAACATTCTTGGTTTAAAATGTCTGCAACGCAGTAAGCGTCCAGGCAGTACAGACAAGAGTACTGCAGTTTAACAAAACACAACTCCTGGAGAGGGAGCAGAGCGGCGCCAGGGCGGCCGCCGGATGCCACGGCCCGCCACCTGACCGCCTCCAAACTCCACATTTAATATATACATGTTTTTTTTTTTTTTTTTTTTTTTTTTTTTTGTTTCTCATGAAATTAACAAAAAATTCTATACAAATTTAGGAATAAACAGCAAAAACCATTAAAAACATCGAAATGAAAACATTCTTGGTTTAAAATGTCTGCAACGCAGTAAGCGTCCAGGCAGTACAGACAAGAGTACTGCAGTTTAACAAAACACAACTCCTGGAGAGGGAGCAGAGCGGCGCCAGGGCGGCCGCCGGATGCCACGGCCCGCCACCTGACCGCCTCCAAACTCCACATTTAATATATACATGTTTTTTTTTTTTTTTTTTTTTTTTTTTTTTTGTTTCTCATGAAATTAACAAAAAATTCTATACAAATTTAGGAATAAACAGCAAAAACCATTAAAAACATCGAAATGAAAACATTCTTGGTTTAAAATGTCTGCAACGCAGTAAGCGTCCAGGCAGTACAGACAAGAGTACTGCAGTTTAACAAAACACAACTCCTGGAGAGGGAGCAGAGCGGCGCCAGGGCGGCCGCCGGATGCCACGGCCCGCCACCTGACCGCCTCCAAACTCCACATTTAATATATACATGTTTTTTTTTTTTTTTTTTTTTTTTTTTTTTTGTTTCTCATGAAATTAACAAAAAATTCTATACAAATTTAGGAATAAACAGCAAAAACCATTAAAAACATCGAAATGAAAACATTCTTGGTTTAAAATGTCTGCAACGCAGTAAGCGTCCAGGCAGTACAGACAAGAGTACTGCAGTTTAACAAAACACAACTCCTGGAGAGGGAGCAGAGCGGCGCCAGGGCGGCCGCCGGATGCCACGGCCCGCCACCTGACCGCCTCCAAACTCCACATTTAATATATACATGTTTTTTTTTTTTTTTTTTTTTTTTTTTTTGTTTCTCATGAAATTAACAAAAAATTCTATACAAATTTAGGAATAAACAGCAAAAACCATTAAAAACATCGAAATGAAAACATTCTTGGTTTAAAATGTCTGCAACGCAGTAAGCGTCCAGGCAGTACAGACAAGAGTACTGCAGTTTAACAAAACACAACTCCTGGAGAGGGAGCAGAGCGGCGCCAGGGCGGCCGCCGGATGCCACGGCCCGCCACCTGACCGCCTCCAAACTCCACATTTAATATATACATGTTTTTTTTTTTTTTTTTTTTTTTTTTTTTTGTTTCTCATGAAATTAACAAAAAATTCTATACAAATTTAGGAATAAACAGCAAAAACCATTAAAAACATCGAAATGAAAACATTCTTGGTTTAAAATGTCTGCAACGCAGTAAGCGTCCAGGCAGTACAGACAAGAGTACTGCAGTTTAACAAAACACAACTCCTGGAGAGGGAGCAGAGCGGCGCCAGGGCGGCCGCCGGATGCCACGGCCCGCCACCTGACCGCCTCCAAACTCCACATTTAATATATACATGTTTTTTTTTTTTTTTTTTTTTTTTTTTTTGTTTCTCATGAAATTAACAAAAAATTCTATACAAATTTAGGAATAAACAGCAAAAACCATTAAAAACATCGAAATGAAAACATTCTTGGTTTAAAATGTCTGCAACGCAGTAAGCGTCCAGGCAGTACAGACAAGAGTACTGCAGTTTAACAAAACACAACTCCTGGAGAGGGAGCAGAGCGGCGCCAGGGCGGCCGCCGGATGCCACGGCCCGCCACCTGACCGCCTCCAAACTCCACATTTAATATATACATGTTTTTTTTTTTTTTTTTTTTTTTTTTTTTTTGTTTCTCATGAAATTAACAAAAAATTCTATACAAATTTAGGAATAAACAGCAAAAACCATTAAAAACATCGAAATGAAAACATTCTTGGTTTAAAATGTCTGCAACGCAGTAAGCGTCCAGGCAGTACAGACAAGAGTACTGCAGTTTAACAAAACACAACTCCTGGAGAGGGAGCAGAGCGGCGCCAGGGCGGCCGCCGGATGCCACGGCCCGCCACCTGACCGCCTCCAAACTCCACATTTAATATATACATGTTTTTTTTTTTTTTTTTTTTTTTTTTTTTTTGTTTCTCATGAAATTAACAAAAAATTCTATACAAATTTAGGAATAAACAGCAAAAACCATTAAAAACATCGAAATGAAAACATTCTTGGTTTAAAATGTCTGCAACGCAGTAAGCGTCCAGGCAGTACAGACAAGAGTACTGCAGTTTAACAAAACACAACTCCTGGAGAGGGAGCAGAGCGGCGCCAGGGCGGCCGCCGGATGCCACGGCCCGCCACCTGACCGCCTCCAAACTCCACATTTAATATATACATGTTTTTTTTTTTTTTTTTTTTTTTTTTTTTTTTTTGTTTCTCATGAAATTAACAAAAAATTCTATACAAATTTAGGAATAAACAGCAAAAACCATTAAAAACATCGAAATGAAAACATTCTTGGTTTAAAATGTCTGCAACGCAGTAAGCGTCCAGGCAGTACAGACAAGAGTACTGCAGTTTAACAAAACACAACTCCTGGAGAGGGAGCAGAGCGGCGCCAGGGCGGCCGCCGGATGCCACGGCCCGCCACCTGACCGCCTCCAAACTCCACATTTAATATATACATGTTTTTTTTTTTTTTTTTTTTTTTTTTTTTTTTGTTTCTCATGAAATTAACAAAAAATTCTATACAAATTTAGGAATAAACAGCAAAAACCATTAAAAACATCGAAATGAAAACATTCTTGGTTTAAAATGTCTGCAACGCAGTAAGCGTCCAGGCAGTACAGACAAGAGTACTGCAGTTTAACAAAACACAACTCCTGGAGAGGGAGCAGAGCGGCGCCAGGGCGGCCGCCGGATGCCACGGCCCGCCACCTGACCGCCTCCAAACTCCACATTTAATATATACATGTTTTTTTTTTTTTTTTTTTTTTTTTTTTTTTGTTTCTCATGAAATTAACAAAAAATTCTATACAAATTTAGGAATAAACAGCAAAAACCATTAAAAACATCGAAATGAAAACATTCTTGGTTTAAAATGTCTGCAACGCAGTAAGCGTCCAGGCAGTACAGACAAGAGTACTGCAGTTTAACAAAAACACAACTCCTGGAGAGGGAGCAGAGCGGCGCCAGGGCGGCCGCCGGATGCCACGGCCCGCCACCTGACCGCCTCCAAACTC
>JAOYRU010000648.1:0-43180 GCA_026315105.1 Locusta migratoria
ATGATGGAACGTTGACAGTGGTCAGCGTCTATTTACTTGCCAGCGTCCATGCAACAAGTTATTGCGTTCTGCATGTCTGTCTCACCTCTCCGCGATTTCCGTTGTAGCATCATCATGGACACCGCAAAAAAATTATGCATCGGCCGGGAATCGAACCCGGGCCGCCCGCGTGGCAGGCGAGCATTCTACCACTGAACCACCGATGCTGTATGCCACCTAGTGATTCCTGCCAAAACCGTCGTCTGCGAGAGTTCAGTCCTGCCGAGAATCGGTGGATTCTCTCGAAAATGTGCCACACAAGCAGACCCATCTTGGCGTACTGCAGACGTGCTGTGCGGTGGTGGTGTAATGGTCAGCATAGTTGCCTTCCAAGCAGTTGATCCGGGTTCGATTCCCGGCCACCGCAAGTAGTATTTCGTTTTTGCAGATATGTGCGTCTAGGGTGCGCTCTTAGAGTTTTCTCATTCATTTCATTTATCTTTCCTCGCTCTGTGTGGTCCAGCATATAGTGTCCCTCCCAGTTTCGACTTGTCTCGACTTTGCTCGACTGACGCGAGAGCTGACGCTCTCAAGTCGGCCTATATATAGGGACAGGTAGCTTCAAATGGCTGAGAGACGCACGTTTCCTTTCGTAATAGAAAAATAACAGTGGCCCGTGGGGGATCGAACCCACGACCTTCGCGTTATTAGCACGACGCTCTAACCAACTGAGCTAACGGGCCTCGTGCGCGACGGTTCGTTCTGCGTTTATGAAACATTATGCTGCTAATTTCTGTGCAAAAACGGTGGTTTTATGGTCAAGCAGCATTTGTTCTGGTTTCAATTTTGTCCCGAGGATAATGTCATAGTATGTCGATTTCTCTCGACACGTACGAAAGACGTTTGTTTCACGCCAAGAACGCGAGGAATAAACGGTTTAAACTCGACGAGATTTGCACGCAAAAGGTGCGTTCCGGTACCGGGAATCGAACCCGGGCCTGCTGGGTGAAAGCCAGCTATCCTAGCCACTAGACCATACCGGATGCTTGCCGTTTTTCCGTTATTTACATTCCTTCTACGTAAATTTAGTGTGCATTCTACTTTTGATGTGATCGCTGTTTGCGAGTTTCGTTGTGTCTGCTGAACGCCAATACAGCTTATTAAAGTAAAACTAATCGCTTTTGTTAACATGCCTTACCAGTGGAGGACCAAGAGAAGTGTTATAACGCTATGAGTTCGACACATGTCGAAGATGAAGCATTCGAAACGTGTTCAAAATTAGCAACATGCAGCATCGTTCATTATCAAAAGCACAGTACGAATTCTGATTTCATCTACGTTAAATTATATGCCCCGGGTGAGGATCGAACTCACGACCTTAAGATTATGAGACTTACGCGCTACCTACTGCGCTACCGAGGCACTTGCTGGCGACAATTTTTTGAAGTCGATAACTATAGCAAGTTCCAAAGTTTGTGCTACCTGAGTAATCCGTCTAGCCGCTACATGCGCAGTCGTTGCTCGGTAAATTAACACACAGCGCTGGTATTCAACGGACATCACCCTTGCATGTTGTTACAGTACGCTACCCAGGCGACAAGTGGACACAGTAGCTCATGATGGAACGTTGACAGTGGTCAGCGTCTATTTACTTGCCAGCGTCCATGCAACAAGTTATTGCGTTCTGCATGTCTGTCTCACCTCTCCGCGATTTCCGTTGTAGCATCATCATGGACACCGCAAAAAAATTATGCATCGGCCGGAATCGAACCCGGGCCGCCCGCGTGGCAGGCGAGCATTCTACCACTGAACCACCGATGCTGTATGCCACCTAGTGATTCCTGCCAAAACCGTCGTCTGCGAGAGTTCAGTCCTGCCGAGAATCGGTGGATTCTCTCGAAAATGTGCCACACAAGCAGACCCATCTTGGCGTACTGCGAGACGTGCTGTGCGGTGGTGGTGTAATGGTCAGCATAGTTGCCTTCCAAGCAGTTGATCCGGGTTCGATTCCCGGCCACCGCAAGTAGTATTTCGTTTTTGCAGATATGTGCGTCTAGGGTGCGCTCTTAGAGTTTTCTCATTCATTTCATTTATCTTTCCTCGCTCTGTGTGGTCCAGCATATAGTGTCCCTCCCAGTTTCGACTTGTCTCGACTTTGCTCGACTGACGCGAGAGCTGACGCTCTCAAGTCGGCCTATATATAGGGACAGGTAGCTTCAAATGGCTGAGAGACGCACGTTTCCTTTCGTAATAGAAAAATAACAGTGGCCCGTGGGGGATCGAACCCACGACCTTCGCGTTATTAGCACGACGCTCTAACCAACTGAGCTAACGGGCCTCGTGCGCGACGGTTCGTTCTGCGTTTATGAAACATTATGCTGCTAATTTCTGTGCAAAAACGGTGGTTTTATGGTCAAGCAGCATTTGTTCTGGTTTCAATTTTGTCCCGAGGATAATGTCATAGTATGTCGATTTCTCTCGACAACGTACGAAAGACGTTTGTTTCACGCCAAGAACGCGAGGAATAAACGGTTTAAACTCGACGAGATTTGCACGCAAAAAGGTGCGTTCCGGTACCGGGAATCGAACCCGGGCCTGCTGGGTGAAAGCCAGCTATCCTAGCCACTAGACCATACCGGATGCTTGCCGTTTTTCCGTTATTTACATTCCTTCTACGTAAATTTAGTGTGCATTCTACTTTTGATGTGATCGCTGTTTGCGAGTTTCGTTGTGTCTGCTGAACGCCAAATACAGCTTATTAAAAGTAAAACTAATCGCTTTTGTTAACATGCCTTACCAGTGGAGGACCAAGAGAAGTGTTATAACGCTATGAGTTCGACACATGTCGAAGATGAAGCATTCGAAACGTGTTCAAAATTAGCAACATGCAGCATCGTTCATTATCAAAAGCACAGTACGAATTCTGATTTCATCTACGTTAAATTATATGCCCCGGGTGAGGATCGAACTCACGACCTTAAGATTATGAGACTTACGCGCTACCTACTGCGCTACCGAGGCACTTGCTGGCGACAATTTTTTGAAGTCGATAACTATAGCAAGTTCCAAAGTTTGTGCTACCTGAGTAATCCGTCTAGCCGCTACATGCGCAGTCGTTGCTCGGTAAATTAACACACAGCGCTGGTATTCAACGGACATCACCCTTGCATGTTGTACAGTACGCCTACCCAGGCGACAAGTGGACACAGTAGCTCATGATGGAACGTTGACAGTGGTCAGCGTCTATTTACTTGCCAGCGTCCATGCAACAAGTTATTGCGTTCTGCATGTCTGTCTCACCTCTCCGCGATTTCCGTTGTAGCATCATCATGGACACCGCAAAAAAATTATGCATCGGCCGGGAATCGAACCCGGGCCGCCCGCGTGGCAGGCGAGCATTCTACCACTGAACCACCGATGCTGTATGCCACCTAGTGATTCCTGCCAAACCGTCGTCTGCGAGAGTTCAGTCCTGCCGAGAATCGGTGGATTCTCTCGAAAATGTGCCACACAAGCAGACCCATCTTGGCGTACTGCAGACGTGCTGTGCGGTGGTGGTGTAATGGTCAGCATAGTTGCCTTCCAAGCAGTTGATCCGGGTTCGATTCCCGGCCACCGCAAGTAGTATTTCGTTTTTGCAGATATGTGCGTCTAGGGTGCGCTCTTAGAGTTTTCTCATTCATTTCATTTATCTTTCCTCGCTCTGTGTGGTCCAGCATATAGTGTCCCTCCCAGTTTCGACTTGTCTCGACTTTGCTCGACTGACGCGAGAGCTGACGCTCTCAAGTCGGCCTATATATAGGGACAGGTAGCTTCAAATGGCTGAGAGACGCACGTTTCCTTTCGTAATAGAAAAATAACAGTGGCCCGTGGGGGGATCGAACCCACGACCTTCGCGTTATTAGCACGACGCTCTAACCAACTGAGCTAACGGGCCTCGTGCGCGACGGTTCGTTCTGCGTTTATGAAACATTATGCTGCTAATTTCTGTGCAAAAACGGTGGTTTTATGGTCAAGCAGCATTTGTTCTGGTTTCAATTTTGTCCCGAGGATAATGTCATAGTATGTCGATTTCTCTCGACAACGTACGAAAGACGTTTGTTTCACGCCAAGAACGCGAGGAATAAACGGTTTAAACTCGACGAGATTTGCACGCAAAAAGGTGCGTTCCGGTACCGGGAATCGAACCCGGGCCTGCTGGGTGAAAGCCAGCTATCCTAGCCACTAGACCATACCCGGATGCTTGCCGTTTTTCCGTTATTTACATTCCTTCTACGTAAATTTAGTGTGCATTCTACTTTTGATGTGATCGCTGTTTGCGAGTTTCGTTGTGTCTGCTGAACGCCAAATACAGCTTATTAAAAGTAAACTAATCGCTTTTGTTAACATGCCTTACCAGTGGAGGACCAAGAGAAGTGTTATAACGCTATGAGTTCGACACATGTCGAAGATGAAGCATTCGAAACGTGTTCAAAATTAGCAACATGCAGCATCGTTCATTATCAAAAGCACAGTACGAATTCTGATTTCATCTACGTTAAATTATATGCCCCGGGTGAGGATCGAACTCACGACCTTAAGATTATGAGACTTACGCGCTACCTACTGCGCTACCGAGGCACTTGCTGGCGACAATTTTTTGAAGTCGATAACTATAGCAAGTTCCAAAGTTTGTGCTACCTGAGTAATCCGTCTAGCCGCTACATGCGCAGTCGTTGCTCGGTAAATTAACACACAGCGCTGGTATTCAACGGACATCACCCTTGCATGTTGTTACAGTACGCTACCCAGGCGACAAGTGGACACAGTAGCTCATGATGGAACGTTGACAGTGGTCAGCGTCTATTTACTTGCCAGCGTCCATGCAACAAGTTATTGCGTTCTGCATGTCTGTCTCACCTCTCCGCGATTTCCGTTGTAGCATCATCATGGACACCGCAAAAAAATTATGCATCGGCCGGGAATCGAACCCGGGCCGCCCGCGTGGCAGGCGAGCATTCTACCACTGAACCACCGATGCTGTATGCCACCTAGTGATTCCTGCCAAAACCGTCGTCTGCGAGAGTTCAGTCCTGCCGAGAATCGGTGGATTCTCTCGAAAATGTGCCACACAAGCAGACCCATCTTGGCGTACTGCAGACGTGCTGTGCGGTGGTGGTGTAATGGTCAGCATAGTTGCCTTCCAAGCAGTTGATCCGGGTTCGATTCCCGGCCACCGCAAGTAGTATTTCGTTTTTGCAGATATGTGCGTCTAGGGTGCGCTCTTAGAGTTTTCTCATTCATTTCATTTATCTTTCCTCGCTCTGTGTGGTCCAGCATATAGTGTCCCTCCCAGTTTCGACTTGTCTCGACTTTGCTCGACTGACGCGAGAGCTGACGCTCTCAAGTCGGCCTATATATAGGGACAGGTAGCTTCAAATGGCTGAGAGACGCACGTTTCCTTTCGTAATAGAAAAATAACAGTGGCCCGTGGGGGGATCGAACCCACGACCTTCGCGTTATTAGCACGACGCTCTAACCAACTGAGCTAACGGGCCTCGTGCGCGACGGTTCGTTCTGCGTTTATGAAACATTATGCTGCTAATTTCTGTGCAAAAACGGTGGTTTTATGGTCAAGCAGCATTTGTTCTGGTTTCAATTTTGTCCCGAGGATAATGTCATAGTATGTCGATTTCTCTCGACAACGTACGAAAGACGTTTGTTTCACGCCAAGAACGCGAGGAATAAACGGTTTAAACTCGACGAGATTTGCACGCAAAAAGGTGCGTTCCGGTACCGGGAATCGAACCCGGGCCTGCTGGGTGAAAGCCAGCTATCCTAGCCACTAGACCATACCGGATGCTTGCCGTTTTTCCGTTATTTACATTCCTTCTACGTAAATTTAGTGTGCATTCTACTTTTGATGTGATCGCTGTTTGCGAGTTTCGTTGTGTCTGCTGAACGCCAAATACAGCTTATTAAAAGTAAAACTAATCGCTTTTGTTAACATGCCTTACCAGTGGAGGACCAAGAGAAGTGTTATAACGCTATGAGTTCGACACATGTCGAAGATGAAGCATTCGAAACGTGTTCAAAATTAGCAACATGCAGCATCGTTCATTATCAAAAGCACAGTACGAATTCTGATTTCATCTACGTTAAATTATATGCCCCGGGTGAGGATCGAACTCACGACCTTAAGATTATGAGACTTACGCGCTACCTACTGCGCTACCGAGGCACTTGCTGGCGACAATTTTTTGAAGTCGATAACTATAGCAAGTTCCAAAGTTTGTGCTACCTGAGTAATCCGTCTAGCCGCTACATGCGCAGTCGTTGCTCGGTAAATTAACACACAGCGCTGGTATTCAACGGACATCACCCTTGCATGTTGTTACAGTACGCTACCCAGGCGACAAGTGGACACAGTAGCTCATGATGGAACGTTGACAGTGGTCAGCGTCTATTTACTTGCCAGCGTCCATGCAACAAGTTATTGCGTTCTGCATGTCTGTCTCACCTCTCCGCGATTTCCGTTGTAGCATCATCATGGACACCGCAAAAAAATTATGCATCGGCCGGGAATCGAACCCGGGCCGCCCGCGTGGCAGGCGAGCATTCTACCACTGAACCACCGATGCTGTATGCCACCTAGTGATTCCTGCCAAAACCGTCGTCTGCGAGAGTTCAGTCCTGCCGAGAATCGGTGGATTCTCTCGAAAATGTGCCACACAAGCAGACCCATCTTGGCGTACTGCAGACGTGCTGTGCGGTGGTGGTGTAATGGTCAGCATAGTTGCCTTCCAAGCAGTTGATCCGGGTTCGATTCCCGGCCACCGCAAGTAGTATTTCGTTTTTGCAGATATGTGCGTCTAGGGTGCGCTCTTAGAGTTTTCTCATTCATTTCATTTATCTTTCCTCGCTCTGTGTGGTCCAGCATATAGTGTCCCTCCCAGTTTCGACTTGTCTCGACTTTGCTCGACTGACGCGAGAGCTGACGCTCTCAAGTCGGCCTATATATAGGGACAGGTAGCTTCAAATGGCTGAGAGACGCACGTTTCCTTTCGTAATAGAAAAATAACAGTGGCCCGTGGGGGGATCGAACCCACGACCTTCGCGTTATTAGCACGACGCTCTAACCAACTGAGCTAACGGGCCTCGTGCGCGACGGTTCGTTCTGCGTTTATGAAACATTATGCTGCTAATTTCTGTGCAAAAACGGTGGTTTTATGGTCAAGCAGCATTTGTTCTGGTTTCAATTTTGTCCCGAGGATAATGTCATAGTATGTCGATTTCTCTCGACAACGTACGAAAGACGTTTGTTTCACGCCAAGAACGCGAGGAATAAACGGTTTAAACTCGACGAGATTTGCACGCAAAAAGGTGCGTTCCGGTACCGGGAATCGAACCCGGGCCTGCTGGGTGAAAGCCAGCTATCCTAGCCACTAGACCATACCGGATGCTTGCCGTGTTTCCGTTATTTACATTCCTTCTACGTAAATTTAGTGTGCATTCTACTTTTGATGTGATCGCTGTTTGCGAGTTTCGTTGTGTCTGCTGAACGCCAAATACAGCTTATTAAAAGTAAAACTAATCGCTTTTGTTAACATGCCTTACCAGTGGAGGACCAAGAGAAGTGTTATAACGCTATGAGTTCGACACATGTCGAAGATGAAGCATTCGAAACGTGTTCAAAATTAGCAACATGCAGCATCGTTCATTATCAAAAGCACAGTACGAATTCTGATTTCATCTACGTTAAATTATATGCCCCGGGTGAGGATCGAACTCACGACCTTAAGATTATGAGACTTACGCGCTACCTACTGCGCTACCGAGGCACTTGCTGGCGACAATTTTTTGAAGTCGATAACTATAGCAAGTTCCAAAGTTTGTGCTACCTGAGTAATCCGTCTAGCCGCTACATGCGCAGTCGTTGCTCGGTAAATTAACACACAGCGCTGGTATTCAACGGACATCACCCTTGCATGTTGTTACAGTACGCTACCCAGGCGACAAGTGGACACAGTAGCTCATGATGGAACGTTGACAGTGGTCAGCGTCTATTTACTTGCCAGCGTCCATGCAACAAGTTATTGCGTTCTGCATGTCTGTCTCACCTCTCCGCGATTTCCGTTGTAGCATCATCATGGACACCGCAAAAAAATTATGCATCGGCCGGGAATCGAACCCGGGCCGCCCGCGTGGCAGGCGAGCATTCTACCACTGAACCACCGATGCTGTATGCCACCTAGTGATTCCTGCCAAAACCGTCGTCTGCGAGAGTTCAGTCCTGCCGAGAATCGGTGGATTCTCTCGAAAATGTGCCACACAAGCAGACCCATCTTGGCGTACTGCAGACGTGCTGTGCGGTGGTGGTGTAATGGTCAGCATAGTTGCCTTCCAAGCAGTTGATCCGGGTTCGATTCCCGGCCACCGCAAGTAGTATTTCGTTTTTGCAGATATGTGCGTCTAGGGTGCGCTCTTAGAGTTTTCTCATTCATTTCATTTATCTTTCCTCGCTCTGTGTGGTCCAGCATATAGTGTCCCTCCCAGTTTCGACTTGTCTCGACTTTGCTCGACTGACGCGAGAGCTGACGCTCTCAAGTCGGCCTATATATAGGGACAGGTAGCTTCAAATGGCTGAGAGACGCACGTTTCCTTTCGTAATAGAAAAATAACAGTGGCCCGTGGGGGGATCGAACCCACGACCTTCGCGTTATTAGCACGACGCTCTAACCAACTGAGCTAACGGGCCTCGTGCGCGACGGTTCGTTCTGCGTTTATGAAACATTATGCTGCTAATTTCTGTGCAAAAACGGTGGTTTTATGGTCAAGCAGCATTTGTTCTGGTTTCAATTTTGTCCCGAGGATAATGTCATAGTATGTCGATTTCTCTCGACAACGTACGAAAGACGTTTGTTTCACGCCAAGAACGCGAGGAATAAACGGTTTAAACTCGACGAGATTTGCACGCAAAAAGGTGCGTTCCGGTACCGGGAATCGAACCCGGGCCTGCTGGGTGAAAGCCAGCTATCCTAGCCACTAGACCATACCGGATGCTTGCCGTTTTTCCGTTATTTACATTCCTTCTACGTAAATTTAGTGTGCATTCTACTTTTGATGTGATCGCTGTTTGCGAGTTTCGTTGTGTCTGCTGAACGCCAAATACAGCTTATTAAAAGTAAAACTAATCGCTTTTGTTAACATGCCTTACCAGTGGAGGACCAAGAGAAGTGTTATAACGCTATGAGTTCGACACATGTCGAAGATGAAGCATTCGAAACGTGTTCAAAATTAGCAACATGCAGCATCGTTCATTATCAAAAGCACAGTACGAATTCTGATTTCATCTACGTTAAATTATATGCCCCGGGTGAGGATCGAACTCACGACCTTAAGATTATGAGACTTACGCGCTACCTACTGCGCTACCGAGGCACTTGCTGGCGACAATTTTTTGAAGTCGATAACTATAGCAAGTTCCAAAGTTTGTGCTACCTGAGTAATCCGTCTAGCCGCTACATGCGCAGTCGTTGCTCGGTAAATTAACACACAGCGCTGGTATTCAACGGACATCACCCTTGCATGTTGTTACAGTACGCTACCCAGGCGACAAGTGGACACAGTAGCTCATGATGGAACGTTGACAGTGGTCAGCGTCTATTTACTTGCCAGCGTCCATGCAACAAGTTATTGCGTTCTGCATGTCTGTCTCACCTCTCCGCGATTTCCGTTGTAGCATCATCATGGACACCGCAAAAAAATTATGCATCGGCCGGGAATCGAACCCGGGCCGCCCGCGTGGCAGGCGAGCATTCTACCACTGAACCACCGATGCTGTATGCCACCTAGTGATTCCTGCCAAAACCGTCGTCTGCGAGAGTTCAGTCCTGCCGAGAATCGGTGGATTCTCTCGAAAATGTGCCACACAAGCAGACCCATCTTGGCGTACTGCAGACGTGCTGTGCGGTGGTGGTGTAATGGTCAGCATAGTTGCCTTCCAAGCAGTTGATCCGGGTTCGATTCCCGGCCACCGCAAGTAGTATTTCGTTTTTGCAGATATGTGCGTCTAGGGTGCGCTCTTAGAGTTTTCTCATTCATTTCATTTATCTTTCCTCGCTCTGTGTGGTCCAGCATATAGTGTCCCTCCCAGTTTCGACTTGTCTCGACTTTGCTCGACTGACGCGAGAGCTGACGCTCTCAAGTCGGCCTATATATAGGGACAGGTAGCTTCAAATGGCTGAGAGACGCACGTTTCCTTTCGTAATAGAAAAATAACAGTGGCCCGTGGGGGGATCGAACCCACGACCTTCGCGTTATTAGCACGACGCTCTAACCAACTGAGCTAACGGGCCTCGTGCGCGACGGTTCGTTCTGCGTTTATGAAACATTATGCTGCTAATTTCTGTGCAAAAACGGTGGTTTTATGGTCAAGCAGCATTTGTTCTGGTTTCAATTTTGTCCCGAGGATAATGTCATAGTATGTCGATTTCTCTCGACAACGTACGAAAGACGTTTGTTTCACGCCAAGAACGCGAGGAATAAACGGTTTAAACTCGACGAGATTTGCACGCAAAAAGGTGCGTTCCGGTACCGGGAATCGAACCCGGGCCTGCTGGGTGAAAGCCAGCTATCCTAGCCACTAGACCATACCGGATGCTTGCCGTTTTTCCGTTATTTACATTCCTTCTACGTAAATTTAGTGTGCATTCTACTTTTGATGTGATCGCTGTTTGCGAGTTTCGTTGTGTCTGCTGAACGCCAAATACAGCTTATTAAAAGTAAAACTAATCGCTTTTGTTAACATGCCTTACCAGTGGAGGACCAAGAGAAGTGTTATAACGCTATGAGTTCGACACATGTCGAAGATGAAGCATTCGAAACGTGTTCAAAATTAGCAACATGCAGCATCGTTCATTATCAAAAGCACAGTACGAATTCTGATTTCATCTACGTTAAATTATATGCCCCGGGTGAGGATCGAACTCACGACCTTAAGATTATGAGACTTACGCGCTACCTACTGCGCTACCGAGGCACTTGCTGGCGACAATTTTTTGAAGTCGATAACTATAGCAAGTTCCAAAGTTTGTGCTACCTGAGTAATCCGTCTAGCCGCTACATGCGCAGTCGTTGCTCGGTAAATTAACACACAGCGCTGGTATTCAACGGACATCACCCTTGCATGTTGTTACAGTACGCTACCCAGGCGACAAGTGGACACAGTAGCTCATGATGGAACGTTGACAGTGGTCAGCGTCTATTTACTTGCCAGCGTCCATGCAACAAGTTATTGCGTTCTGCATGTCTGTCTCACCTCTCCGCGATTTCCGTTGTAGCATCATCATGGACACCGCAAAAAAATTATGCATCGGCCGGGAATCGAACCCGGGCCGCCCGCGTGGCAGGCGAGCATTCTACCACTGAACCACCGATGCTGTATGCCACCTAGTGATTCCTGCCAAAACCGTCGTCTGCGAGAGTTCAGTCCTGCCGAGAATCGGTGGATTCTCTCGAAAATGTGCCACACAAGCAGACCCATCTTGGCGTACTGCAGACGTGCTGTGCGGTGGTGGTGTAATGGTCAGCATAGTTGCCTTCCAAGCAGTTGATCCGGGTTCGATTCCCGGCCACCGCAAGTAGTATTTCGTTTTTGCAGATATGTGCGTCTAGGGTGCGCTCTTAGAGTTTTCTCATTCATTTCATTTATCTTTCCTCGCTCTGTGTGGTCCAGCATATAGTGTCCCTCCCAGTTTCGACTTGTCTCGACTTTGCTCGACTGACGCGAGAGCTGACGCTCTCAAGTCGGCCTATATATAGGGACAGGTAGCTTCAAATGGCTGAGAGACGCACGTTTCCTTTCGTAATAGAAAAATAACAGTGGCCCGTGGGGGGATCGAACCCACGACCTTCGCGTTATTAGCACGACGCTCTAACCAACTGAGCTAACGGGCCTCGTGCGCGACGGTTCGTTCTGCGTTTATGAAACATTATGCTGCTAATTTCTGTGCAAAAACGGTGGTTTTATGGTCAAGCAGCATTTGTTCTGGTTTCAATTTTGTCCCGAGGATAATGTCATAGTATGTCGATTTCTCTCGACAACGTACGAAAGACGTTTGTTTCACGCCAAGAACGCGAGGAATAAACGGTTTAAACTCGACGAGATTTGCACGCAAAAAGGTGCGTTCCGGTACCGGGAATCGAACCCGGGCCTGCTGGGTGAAAGCCAGCTATCCTAGCCACTAGACCATACCGGATGCTTGCCGTGTTTCCGTTATTTACATTCCTTCTACGTAAATTTAGTGTGCATTCTACTTTTGATGTGATCGCTGTTTGCGAGTTTCGTTGTGTCTGCTGAACGCCAAATACAGCTTATTAAAAGTAAAACTAATCGCTTTTGTTAACATGCCTTACCAGTGGAGGACCAAGAGAAGTGTTATAACGCTATGAGTTCGACACATGTCGAAGATGAAGCATTCGAAACGTGTTCAAAATTAGCAACATGCAGCATCGTTCATTATCAAAAGCACAGTACGAATTCTGATTTCATCTACGTTAAATTATATGCCCCGGGTGAGGATCGAACTCACGACCTTAAGATTATGAGACTTACGCGCTACCTACTGCGCTACCGAGGCACTTGCTGGCGACAATTTTTTGAAGTCGATAACTATAGCAAGTTCCAAAGTTTGTGCTACCTGAGTAATCCGTCTAGCCGCTACATGCGCAGTCGTTGCTCGGTAAATTAACACACAGCGCTGGTATTCAACGGACATCACCCTTGCATGTTGTTACAGTACGCTACCCAGGCGACAAGTGGACACAGTAGCTCATGATGGAACGTTGACAGTGGTCAGCGTCTATTTACTTGCCAGCGTCCATGCAACAAGTTATTGCGTTCTGCATGTCTGTCTCACCTCTCCGCGATTTCCGTTGTAGCATCATCATGGACACCGCAAAAAAATTATGCATCGGCCGGGAATCGAACCCGGGCCGCCCGCGTGGCAGGCGAGCATTCTACCACTGAACCACCGATGCTGTATGCCACCTAGTGATTCCTGCCAAAACCGTCGTCTGCGAGAGTTCAGTCCTGCCGAGAATCGGTGGATTCTCTCGAAAATGTGCCACACAAGCAGACCCATCTTGGCGTACTGCAGACGTGCTGTGCGGTGGTGGTGTAATGGTCAGCATAGTTGCCTTCCAAGCAGTTGATCCGGGTTCGATTCCCGGCCACCGCAAGTAGTATTTCGTTTTTGCAGATATGTGCGTCTAGGGTGCGCTCTTAGAGTTTTCTCATTCATTTCATTTATCTTTCCTCGCTCTGTGTGGTCCAGCATATAGTGTCCCTCCCAGTTTCGACTTGTCTCGACTTTGCTCGACTGACGCGAGAGCTGACGCTCTCAAGTCGGCCTATATATAGGGACAGGTAGCTTCAAATGGCTGAGAGACGCACGTTTCCTTTCGTAATAGAAAAATAACAGTGGCCCGTGGGGGGATCGAACCCACGACCTTCGCGTTATTAGCACGACGCTCTAACCAACTGAGCTAACGGGCCTCGTGCGCGACGGTTCGTTCTGCGTTTATGAAACATTATGCTGCTAATTTCTGTGCAAAAACGGTGGTTTTATGGTCAAGCAGCATTTGTTCTGGTTTCAATTTTGTCCCGAGGATAATGTCATAGTATGTCGATTTCTCTCGACAACGTACGAAAGACGTTTGTTTCACGCCAAGAACGCGAGGAATAAACGGTTTAAACTCGACGAGATTTGCACGCAAAAAGGTGCGTTCCGGTACCGGGAATCGAACCCGGGCCTGCTGGGTGAAAGCCAGCTATCCTAGCCACTAGACCATACCGGATGCTTGCCGTTTTTCCGTTATTTACATTCCTTCTACGTAAATTTAGTGTGCATTCTACTTTTGATGTGATCGCTGTTTGCGAGTTTCGTTGTGTCTGCTGAACGCCAAATACAGCTTATTAAAAGTAAAACTAATCGCTTTTGTTAACATGCCTTACCAGTGGAGGACCAAGAGAAGTGTTATAACGCTATGAGTTCGACACATGTCGAAGATGAAGCATTCGAAACGTGTTCAAAATTAGCAACATGCAGCATCGTTCATTATCAAAAGCACAGTACGAATTCTGATTTCATCTACGTTAAATTATATGCCCCGGGTGAGGATCGAACTCACGACCTTAAGATTATGAGACTTACGCGCTACCTACTGCGCTACCGAGGCACTTGCTGGCGACAATTTTTTGAAGTCGATAACTATAGCAAGTTCCAAAGTTTGTGCTACCTGAGTAATCCGTCTAGCCGCTACATGCGCAGTCGTTGCTCGGTAAATTAACACACAGCGCTGGTATTCAACGGACATCACCCTTGCATGTTGTTACAGTACGCTACCCAGGCGACAAGTGGACACAGTAGCTCATGATGGAACGTTGACAGTGGTCAGCGTCTATTTACTTGCCAGCGTCCATGCAACAAGTTATTGCGTTCTGCATGTCTGTCTCACCTCTCCGCGATTTCCGTTGTAGCATCATCATGGACACCGCAAAAAAATTATGCATCGGCCGGGAATCGAACCCGGGCCGCCCGCGTGGCAGGCGAGCATTCTACCACTGAACCACCGATGCTGTATGCCACCTAGTGATTCCTGCCAAAACCGTCGTCTGCGAGAGTTCAGTCCTGCCGAGAATCGGTGGATTCTCTCGAAAATGTGCCACACAAGCAGACCCATCTTGGCGTACTGCAGACGTGCTGTGCGGTGGTGGTGTAATGGTCAGCATAGTTGCCTTCCAAGCAGTTGATCCGGGTTCGATTCCCGGCCACCGCAAGTAGTATTTCGTTTTTGCAGATATGTGCGTCTAGGGTGCGCTCTTAGAGTTTTCTCATTCATTTCATTTATCTTTCCTCGCTCTGTGTGGTCCAGCATATAGTGTCCCTCCCAGTTTCGACTTGTCTCGACTTTGCTCGACTGACGCGAGAGCTGACGCTCTCAAGTCGGCCTATATATAGGGACAGGTAGCTTCAAATGGCTGAGAGACGCACGTTTCCTTTCGTAATAGAAAAATAACAGTGGCCCGTGGGGGGATCGAACCCACGACCTTCGCGTTATTAGCACGACGCTCTAACCAACTGAGCTAACGGGCCTCGTGCGCGACGGTTCGTTCTGCGTTTATGAAACATTATGCTGCTAATTTCTGTGCAAAAACGGTGGTTTTATGGTCAAGCAGCATTTGTTCTGGTTTCAATTTTGTCCCGAGGATAATGTCATAGTATGTCGATTTCTCTCGACAACGTACGAAAGACGTTTGTTTCACGCCAAGAACGCGAGGAATAAACGGTTTAAACTCGACGAGATTTGCACGCAAAAAGGTGCGTTCCGGTACCGGGAATCGAACCCGGGCCTGCTGGGTGAAAGCCAGCTATCCTAGCCACTAGACCATACCGGATGCTTGCCGTGTTTCCGTTATTTACATTCCTTCTACGTAAATTTAGTGTGCATTCTACTTTTGATGTGATCGCTGTTTGCGAGTTTCGTTGTGTCTGCTGAACGCCAAATACAGCTTATTAAAAGTAAAACTAATCGCTTTTGTTAACATGCCTTACCAGTGGAGGACCAAGAGAAGTGTTATAACGCTATGAGTTCGACACATGTCGAAGATGAAGCATTCGAAACGTGTTCAAAATTAGCAACATGCAGCATCGTTCATTATCAAAAGCACAGTACGAATTCTGATTTCATCTACGTTAAATTATATGCCCCGGGTGAGGATCGAACTCACGACCTTAAGATTATGAGACTTACGCGCTACCTACTGCGCTACCGAGGCACTTGCTGGCGACAATTTTTTGAAGTCGATAACTATAGCAAGTTCCAAAGTTTGTGCTACCTGAGTAATCCGTCTAGCCGCTACATGCGCAGTCGTTGCTCGGTAAATTAACACACAGCGCTGGTATTCAACGGACATCACCCTTGCATGTTGTTACAGTACGCTACCCAGGCGACAAGTGGACACAGTAGCTCATGATGGAACGTTGACAGTGGTCAGCGTCTATTTACTTGCCAGAGTCCATGCAACAAGTTATTGCGTTCTGCATGTCTGTCTCACCTCTCCGCGATTTCCGTTGTAGCATCATCATGGACACCGCAAAAAAATTATGCATCGGCCGGGAATCGAACCCGGGCCGCCCGCGTGGCAGGCGAGCATTCTACCACTGAACCACCGATGCTGTATGCCACCTAGTGATTCCTGCCAAAACCGTCGTCTGCGAGAGTTCAGTCCTGCCGAGAATCGGTGGATTCTCTCGAAAATGTGCCACACAAGCAGACCCATCTTGGCGTACTGCAGACGTGCTGTGCGGTGGTGGTGTAATGGTCAGCATAGTTGCCTTCCAAGCAGTTGATCCGGGTTCGATTCCCGGCCACCGCAAGTAGTATTTCGTTTTTGCAGATATGTGCGTCTAGGGTGCGCTCTTAGAGTTTTCTCATTCATTTCATTTATCTTTCCTCGCTCTGTGTGGTCCAGCATATAGTGTCCCTCCCAGTTTCGACTTGTCTCGACTTTGCTCGACTGACGCGAGAGCTGACGCTCTCAAGTCGGCCTATATATAGGGACAGGTAGCTTCAAATGGCTGAGAGACGCACGTTTCCTTTCGTAATAGAAAAATAACAGTGGCCCGTGGGGGGATCGAACCCACGACCTTCGCGTTATTAGCACGACGCTCTAACCAACTGAGCTAACGGGCCTCGTGCGCGACGGTTCGTTCTGCGTTTATGAAACATTATGCTGCTAATTTCTGTGCAAAAACGGTGGTTTTATGGTCAAGCAGCATTTGTTCTGGTTTCAATTTTGTCCCGAGGATAATGTCATAGTATGTCGATTTCTCTCGACAACGTACGAAAGACGTTTGTTTCACGCCAAGAACGCGAGGAATAAACGGTTTAAACTCGACGAGATTTGCACGCAAAAAGGTGCGTTCCGGTACCGGGAATCGAACCCGGGCCTGCTGGGTGAAAGCCAGCTATCCTAGCCACTAGACCATACCGGATGCTTGCCGTTTTTCCGTTATTTACATTCCTTCTACGTAAATTTAGTGTGCATTCTACTTTTGATGTGATCGCTGTTTGCGAGTTTCGTTGTGTCTGCTGAACGCCAAATACAGCTTATTAAAAGTAAAACTAATCGCTTTTGTTAACATGCCTTACCAGTGGAGGACCAAGAGAAGTGTTATAACGCTATGAGTTCGACACATGTCGAAGATGAAGCATTCGAAACGTGTTCAAAATTAGCAACATGCAGCATCGTTCATTATCAAAAGCACAGTACGAATTCTGATTTCATCTACGTTAAATTATATGCCCCGGGTGAGGATCGAACTCACGACCTTAAGATTATGAGACTTACGCGCTACCTACTGCGCTACCGAGGCACTTGCTGGCGACAATTTTTTGAAGTCGATAACTATAGCAAGTTCCAAAGTTTGTGCTACCTGAGTAATCCGTCTAGCCGCTACATGCGCAGTCGTTGCTCGGTAAATTAACACACAGCGCTGGTATTCAACGGACATCACCCTTGCATGTTGTTACAGTACGCTACCCAGGCGACAAGTGGACACAGTAGCTCATGATGGAACGTTGACAGTGGTCAGCGTCTATTTACTTGCCAGCGTCCATGCAACAAGTTATTGCGTTCTGCATGTCTGTCTCACCTCTCCGCGATTTCCGTTGTAGCATCATCATGGACACCGCAAAAAAATTATGCATCGGCCGGGAATCGAACCCGGGCCGCCCGCGTGGCAGGCGAGCATTCTACCACTGAACCACCGATGCTGTATGCCACCTAGTGATTCCTGCCAAAACCGTCGTCTGCGAGAGTTCAGTCCTGCCGAGAATCGGTGGATTCTCTCGAAAATGTGCCACACAAGCAGACCCATCTTGGCGTACTGCAGACGTGCTGTGCGGTGGTGGTGTAATGGTCAGCATAGTTGCCTTCCAAGCAGTTGATCCGGGTTCGATTCCCGGCCACCGCAAGTAGTATTTCGTTTTTGCAGATATGTGCGTCTAGGGTGCGCTCTTAGAGTTTTCTCATTCATTTCATTTATCTTTCCTCGCTCTGTGTGGTCCAGCATATAGTGTCCCTCCCAGTTTCGACTTGTCTCGACTTTGCTCGACTGACGCGAGAGCTGACGCTCTCAAGTCGGCCTATATATAGGGACAGGTAGCTTCAAATGGCTGAGAGACGCACGTTTCCTTTCGTAATAGAAAAATAACAGTGGCCCGTGGGGGGATCGAACCCACGACCTTCGCGTTATTAGCACGACGCTCTAACCAACTGAGCTAACGGGCCTCGTGCGCGACGGTTCGTTCTGCGTTTATGAAACATTATGCTGCTAATTTCTGTGCAAAAACGGTGGTTTTATGGTCAAGCAGCATTTGTTCTGGTTTCAATTTTGTCCCGAGGATAATGTCATAGTATGTCGATTTCTCTCGACAACGTACGAAAGACGTTTGTTTCACGCCAAGAACGCGAGGAATAAACGGTTTAAACTCGACGAGATTTGCACGCAAAAAGGTGCGTTCCGGTACCGGGAATCGAACCCGGGCCTGCTGGGTGAAAGCCAGCTATCCTAGCCACTAGACCATACCGGATGCTTGCCGTGTTTCCGTTATTTACATTCCTTCTACGTAAATTTAGTGTGCATTCTACTTTTGATGTGATCGCTGTTTGCGAGTTTCGTTGTGTCTGCTGAACGCCAAATACAGCTTATTAAAAGTAAAACTAATCGCTTTTGTTAACATGCCTTACCAGTGGAGGACCAAGAGAAGTGTTATAACGCTATGAGTTCGACACATGTCGAAGATGAAGCATTCGAAACGTGTTCAAAATTAGCAACATGCAGCATCGTTCATTATCAAAAGCACAGTACGAATTCTGATTTCATCTACGTTAAATTATATGCCCCGGGTGAGGATCGAACTCACGACCTTAAGATTATGAGACTTACGCGCTACCTACTGCGCTACCGAGGCACTTGCTGGCGACAATTTTTTGAAGTCGATAACTATAGCAAGTTCCAAAGTTTGTGCTACCTGAGTAATCCGTCTAGCCGCTACATGCGCAGTCGTTGCTCGGTAAATTAACACACAGCGCTGGTATTCAACGGACATCACCCTTGCATGTTGTTACAGTACGCTACCCAGGCGACAAGTGGACACAGTAGCTCATGATGGAACGTTGACAGTGGTCAGCGTCTATTTACTTGCCAGAGTCCATGCAACAAGTTATTGCGTTCTGCATGTCTGTCTCACCTCTCCGCGATTTCCGTTGTAGCATCATCATGGACACCGCAAAAAAATTATGCATCGGCCGGGAATCGAACCCGGGCCGCCCGCGTGGCAGGCGAGCATTCTACCACTGAACCACCGATGCTGTATGCCACCTAGTGATTCCTGCCAAAACCGTCGTCTGCGAGAGTTCAGTCCTGCCGAGAATCGGTGGATTCTCTCGAAAATGTGCCACACAAGCAGACCCATCTTGGCGTACTGCAGACGTGCTGTGCGGTGGTGGTGTAATGGTCAGCATAGTTGCCTTCCAAGCAGTTGATCCGGGTTCGATTCCCGGCCACCGCAAGTAGTATTTCGTTTTTGCAGATATGTGCGTCTAGGGTGCGCTCTTAGAGTTTTCTCATTCATTTCATTTATCTTTCCTCGCTCTGTGTGGTCCAGCATATAGTGTCCCTCCCAGTTTCGACTTGTCTCGACTTTGCTCGACTGACGCGAGAGCTGACGCTCTCAAGTCGGCCTATATATAGGGACAGGTAGCTTCAAATGGCTGAGAGACGCACGTTTCCTTTCGTAATAGAAAAATAACAGTGGCCCGTGGGGGGATCGAACCCACGACCTTCGCGTTATTAGCACGACGCTCTAACCAACTGAGCTAACGGGCCTCGTGCGCGACGGTTCGTTCTGCGTTTATGAAACATTATGCTGCTAATTTCTGTGCAAAAACGGTGGTTTTATGGTCAAGCAGCATTTGTTCTGGTTTCAATTTTGTCCCGAGGATAATGTCATAGTATGTCGATTTCTCTCGACAACGTACGAAAGACGTTTGTTTCACGCCAAGAACGCGAGGAATAAACGGTTTAAACTCGACGAGATTTGCACGCAAAAAGGTGCGTTCCGGTACCGGGAATCGAACCCGGGCCTGCTGGGTGAAAGCCAGCTATCCTAGCCACTAGACCATACCGGATGCTTGCCGTTTTTCCGTTATTTACATTCCTTCTACGTAAATTTAGTGTGCATTCTACTTTTGATGTGATCGCTGTTTGCGAGTTTCGTTGTGTCTGCTGAACGCCAAATACAGCTTATTAAAAGTAAAACTAATCGCTTTTGTTAACATGCCTTACCAGTGGAGGACCAAGAGAAGTGTTATAACGCTATGAGTTCGACACATGTCGAAGATGAAGCATTCGAAACGTGTTCAAAATTAGCAACATGCAGCATCGTTCATTATCAAAAGCACAGTACGAATTCTGATTTCATCTACGTTAAATTATATGCCCCGGGTGAGGATCGAACTCACGACCTTAAGATTATGAGACTTACGCGCTACCTACTGCGCTACCGAGGCACTTGCTGGCGACAATTTTTTGAAGTCGATAACTATAGCAAGTTCCAAAGTTTGTGCTACCTGAGTAATCCGTCTAGCCGCTACATGCGCAGTCGTTGCTCGGTAAATTAACACACAGCGCTGGTATTCAACGGACATCACCCTTGCATGTTGTTACAGTACGCTACCCAGGCGACAAGTGGACACAGTAGCTCATGATGGAACGTTGACAGTGGTCAGCGTCTATTTACTTGCCAGCGTCCATGCAACAAGTTATTGCGTTCTGCATGTCTGTCTCACCTCTCCGCGATTTCCGTTGTAGCATCATCATGGACACCGCAAAAAAATTATGCATCGGCCGGGAATCGAACCCGGGCCGCCCGCGTGGCAGGCGAGCATTCTACCACTGAACCACCGATGCTGTATGCCACCTAGTGATTCCTGCCAAAACCGTCGTCTGCGAGAGTTCAGTCCTGCCGAGAATCGGTGGATTCTCTCGAAAATGTGCCACACAAGCAGACCCATCTTGGCGTACTGCAGACGTGCTGTGCGGTGGTGGTGTAATGGTCAGCATAGTTGCCTTCCAAGCAGTTGATCCGGGTTCGATTCCCGGCCACCGCAAGTAGTATTTCGTTTTTGCAGATATGTGCGTCTAGGGTGCGCTCTTAGAGTTTTCTCATTCATTTCATTTATCTTTCCTCGCTCTGTGTGGTCCAGCATATAGTGTCCCTCCCAGTTTCGACTTGTCTCGACTTTGCTCGACTGACGCGAGAGCTGACGCTCTCAAGTCGGCCTATATATAGGGACAGGTAGCTTCAAATGGCTGAGAGACGCACGTTTCCTTTCGTAATAGAAAAATAACAGTGGCCCGTGGGGGGATCGAACCCACGACCTTCGCGTTATTAGCACGACGCTCTAACCAACTGAGCTAACGGGCCTCGTGCGCGACGGTTCGTTCTGCGTTTATGAAACATTATGCTGCTAATTTCTGTGCAAAAACGGTGGTTTTATGGTCAAGCAGCATTTGTTCTGGTTTCAATTTTGTCCCGAGGATAATGTCATAGTATGTCGATTTCTCTCGACAACGTACGAAAGACGTTTGTTTCACGCCAAGAACGCGAGGAATAAACGGTTTAAACTCGACGAGATTTGCACGCAAAAAGGTGCGTTCCGGTACCGGGAATCGAACCCGGGCCTGCTGGGTGAAAGCCAGCTATCCTAGCCACTAGACCATACCGGATGCTTGCCGTTTTTCCGTTATTTACATTCCTTCTACGTAAATTTAGTGTGCATTCTACTTTTGATGTGATCGCTGTTTGCGAGTTTCGTTGTGTCTGCTGAACGCCAAATACAGCTTATTAAAAGTAAAACTAATCGCTTTTGTTAACATGCCTTACCAGTGGAGGACCAAGAGAAGTGTTATAACGCTATGAGTTCGACACATGTCGAAGATGAAGCATTCGAAACGTGTTCAAAATTAGCAACATGCAGCATCGTTCATTATCAAAAGCACAGTACGAATTCTGATTTCATCTACGTTAAATTATATGCCCCGGGTGAGGATCGAACTCACGACCTTAAGATTATGAGACTTACGCGCTACCTACTGCGCTACCGAGGCACTTGCTGGCGACAATTTTTTGAAGTCGATAACTATAGCAAGTTCCAAAGTTTGTGCTACCTGAGTAATCCGTCTAGCCGCTACATGCGCAGTCGTTGCTCGGTAAATTAACACACAGCGCTGGTATTCAACGGACATCACCCTTGCATGTTGTTACAGTACGCTACCCAGGCGACAAGTGGACACAGTAGCTCATGATGGAACGTTGACAGTGGTCAGCGTCTATTTACTTGCCAGCGTCCATGCAACAAGTTATTGCGTTCTGCATGTCTGTCTCACCTCTCCGCGATTTCCGTTGTAGCATCATCATGGACACCGCAAAAAAATTATGCATCGGCCGGGAATCGAACCCGGGCCGCCCGCGTGGCAGGCGAGCATTCTACCACTGAACCACCGATGCTGTATGCCACCTAGTGATTCCTGCCAAAACCGTCGTCTGCGAGAGTTCAGTCCTGCCGAGAATCGGTGGATTCTCTCGAAAATGTGCCACACAAGCAGACCCATCTTGGCGTACTGCAGACGTGCTGTGCGGTGGTGGTGTAATGGTCAGCATAGTTGCCTTCCAAGCAGTTGATCCGGGTTCGATTCCCGGCCACCGCAAGTAGTATTTCGTTTTTGCAGATATGTGCGTCTAGGGTGCGCTCTTAGAGTTTTCTCATTCATTTCATTTATCTTTCCTCGCTCTGTGTGGTCCAGCATATAGTGTCCCTCCCAGTTTCGACTTGTCTCGACTTTGCTCGACTGACGCGAGAGCTGACGCTCTCAAGTCGGCCTATATATAGGGACAGGTAGCTTCAAATGGCTGAGAGACGCACGTTTCCTTTCGTAATAGAAAAATAACAGTGGCCCGTGGGGGGATCGAACCCACGACCTTCGCGTTATTAGCACGACGCTCTAACCAACTGAGCTAACGGGCCTCGTGCGCGACGGTTCGTTCTGCGTTTATGAAACATTATGCTGCTAATTTCTGTGCAAAAACGGTGGTTTTATGGTCAAGCAGCATTTGTTCTGGTTTCAATTTTGTCCCGAGGATAATGTCATAGTATGTCGATTTCTCTCGACAACGTACGAAAGACGTTTGTTTCACGCCAAGAACGCGAGGAATAAACGGTTTAAACTCGACGAGATTTGCACGCAAAAAGGTGCGTTCCGGTACCGGGAATCGAACCCGGGCCTGCTGGGTGAAAGCCAGCTATCCTAGCCACTAGACCATACCGGATGCTTGCCGTGTTTCCGTTATTTACATTCCTTCTACGTAAATTTAGTGTGCATTCTACTTTTGATGTGATCGCTGTTTGCGAGTTTCGTTGTGTCTGCTGAACGCCAAATACAGCTTATTAAAAGTAAAACTAATCGCTTTTGTTAACATGCCTTACCAGTGGAGGACCAAGAGAAGTGTTATAACGCTATGAGTTCGACACATGTCGAAGATGAAGCATTCGAAACGTGTTCAAAATTAGCAACATGCAGCATCGTTCATTATCAAAAGCACAGTACGAATTCTGATTTCATCTACGTTAAATTATATGCCCCGGGTGAGGATCGAACTCACGACCTTAAGATTATGAGACTTACGCGCTACCTACTGCGCTACCGAGGCACTTGCTGGCGACAATTTTTTGAAGTCGATAACTATAGCAAGTTCCAAAGTTTGTGCTACCTGAGTAATCCGTCTAGCCGCTACATGCGCAGTCGTTGCTCGGTAAATTAACACACAGCGCTGGTATTCAACGGACATCACCCTTGCATGTTGTTACAGTACGCTACCCAGGCGACAAGTGGACACAGTAGCTCATGATGGAACGTTGACAGTGGTCAGCGTCTATTTACTTGCCAGCGTCCATGCAACAAGTTATTGCGTTCTGCATGTCTGTCTCACCTCTCCGCGATTTCCGTTGTAGCATCATCATGGACACCGCAAAAAAATTATGCATCGGCCGGGAATCGAACCCGGGCCGCCCGCGTGGCAGGCGAGCATTCTACCACTGAACCACCGATGCTGTATGCCACCTAGTGATTCCTGCCAAAACCGTCGTCTGCGAGAGTTCAGTCCTGCCGAGAATCGGTGGATTCTCTCGAAAATGTGCCACACAAGCAGACCCATCTTGGCGTACTGCAGACGTGCTGTGCGGTGGTGGTGTAATGGTCAGCATAGTTGCCTTCCAAGCAGTTGATCCGGGTTCGATTCCCGGCCACCGCAAGTAGTATTTCGTTTTTGCAGATATGTGCGTCTAGGGTGCGCTCTTAGAGTTTTCTCATTCATTTCATTTATCTTTCCTCGCTCTGTGTGGTCCAGCATATAGTGTCCCTCCCAGTTTCGACTTGTCTCGACTTTGCTCGACTGACGCGAGAGCTGACGCTCTCAAGTCGGCCTATATATAGGGACAGGTAGCTTCAAATGGCTGAGAGACGCACGTTTCCTTTCGTAATAGAAAAATAACAGTGGCCCGTGGGGGGATCGAACCCACGACCTTCGCGTTATTAGCACGACGCTCTAACCAACTGAGCTAACGGGCCTCGTGCGCGACGGTTCGTTCTGCGTTTATGAAACATTATGCTGCTAATTTCTGTGCAAAAACGGTGGTTTTATGGTCAAGCAGCATTTGTTCTGGTTTCAATTTTGTCCCGAGGATAATGTCATAGTATGTCGATTTCTCTCGACAACGTACGAAAGACGTTTGTTTCACGCCAAGAACGCGAGGAATAAACGGTTTAAACTCGACGAGATTTGCACGCAAAAAGGTGCGTTCCGGTACCGGGAATCGAACCCGGGCCTGCTGGGTGAAAGCCAGCTATCCTAGCCACTAGACCATACCGGATGCTTGCCGTTTTTCCGTTATTTACATTCCTTCTACGTAAATTTAGTGTGCATTCTACTTTTGATGTGATCGCTGTTTGCGAGTTTCGTTGTGTCTGCTGAACGCCAAATACAGCTTATTAAAAGTAAAACTAATCGCTTTTGTTAACATGCCTTACCAGTGGAGGACCAAGAGAAGTGTTATAACGCTATGAGTTCGACACATGTCGAAGATGAAGCATTCGAAACGTGTTCAAAATTAGCAACATGCAGCATCGTTCATTATCAAAAGCACAGTACGAATTCTGATTTCATCTACGTTAAATTATATGCCCCGGGTGAGGATCGAACTCACGACCTTAAGATTATGAGACTTACGCGCTACCTACTGCGCTACCGAGGCACTTGCTGGCGACAATTTTTTGAAGTCGATAACTATAGCAAGTTCCAAAGTTTGTGCTACCTGAGTAATCCGTCTAGCCGCTACATGCGCAGTCGTTGCTCGGTAAATTAACACACAGCGCTGGTATTCAACGGACATCACCCTTGCATGTTGTTACAGTACGCTACCCAGGCGACAAGTGGACACAGTAGCTCATGATGGAACGTTGACAGTGGTCAGCGTCTATTTACTTGCCAGCGTCCATGCAACAAGTTATTGCGTTCTGCATGTCTGTCTCACCTCTCCGCGATTTCCGTTGTAGCATCATCATGGACACCGCAAAAAAATTATGCATCGGCCGGGAATCGAACCCGGGCCGCCCGCGTGGCAGGCGAGCATTCTACCACTGAACCACCGATGCTGTATGCCACCTAGTGATTCCTGCCAAAACCGTCGTCTGCGAGAGTTCAGTCCTGCCGAGAATCGGTGGATTCTCTCGAAAATGTGCCACACAAGCAGACCCATCTTGGCGTACTGCAGACGTGCTGTGCGGTGGTGGTGTAATGGTCAGCATAGTTGCCTTCCAAGCAGTTGATCCGGGTTCGATTCCCGGCCACCGCAAGTAGTATTTCGTTTTTGCAGATATGTGCGTCTAGGGTGCGCTCTTAGAGTTTTCTCATTCATTTCATTTATCTTTCCTCGCTCTGTGTGGTCCAGCATATAGTGTCCCTCCCAGTTTCGACTTGTCTCGACTTTGCTCGACTGACGCGAGAGCTGACGCTCTCAAGTCGGCCTATATATAGGGACAGGTAGCTTCAAATGGCTGAGAGACGCACGTTTCCTTTCGTAATAGAAAAATAACAGTGGCCCGTGGGGGGATCGAACCCACGACCTTCGCGTTATTAGCACGACGCTCTAACCAACTGAGCTAACGGGCCTCGTGCGCGACGGTTCGTTCTGCGTTTATGAAACATTATGCTGCTAATTTCTGTGCAAAAACGGTGGTTTTATGGTCAAGCAGCATTTGTTCTGGTTTCAATTTTGTCCCGAGGATAATGTCATAGTATGTCGATTTCTCTCGACAACGTACGAAAGACGTTTGTTTCACGCCAAGAACGCGAGGAATAAACGGTTTAAACTCGACGAGATTTGCACGCAAAAAGGTGCGTTCCGGTACCGGGAATCGAACCCGGGCCTGCTGGGTGAAAGCCAGCTATCCTAGCCACTAGACCATACCGGATGCTTGCCGTTTTTCCGTTATTTACATTCCTTCTACGTAAATTTAGTGTGCATTCTACTTTTGATGTGATCGCTGTTTGCGAGTTTCGTTGTGTCTGCTGAACGCCAAATACAGCTTATTAAAAGTAAAACTAATCGCTTTTGTTAACATGCCTTACCAGTGGAGGACCAAGAGAAGTGTTATAACGCTATGAGTTCGACACATGTCGAAGATGAAGCATTCGAAACGTGTTCAAAATTAGCAACATGCAGCATCGTTCATTATCAAAAGCACAGTACGAATTCTGATTTCATCTACGTTAAATTATATGCCCCGGGTGAGGATCGAACTCACGACCTTAAGATTATGAGACTTACGCGCTACCTACTGCGCTACCGAGGCACTTGCTGGCGACAATTTTTTGAAGTCGATAACTATAGCAAGTTCCAAAGTTTGTGCTACCTGAGTAATCCGTCTAGCCGCTACATGCGCAGTCGTTGCTCGGTAAATTAACACACAGCGCTGGTATTCAACGGACATCACCCTTGCATGTTGTTACAGTACGCTACCCAGGCGACAAGTGGACACAGTAGCTCATGATGGAACGTTGACAGTGGTCAGCGTCTATTTACTTGCCAGCGTCCATGCAACAAGTTATTGCGTTCTGCATGTCTGTCTCACCTCTCCGCGATTTCCGTTGTAGCATCATCATGGACACCGCAAAAAAATCATGCATCGGCCGGGAATCGAACCCGGGCCGCCCGCGTGGCAGGCGAGCATTCTACCACTGAACCACCGATGCTGTATGCCACCTAGTGATTCCTGCCAAAACCGTCGTCTGCGAGAGTTCAGTCCTGCCGAGAATCGGTGGATTCTCTCGAAAATGTGCCACACAAGCAGACCCATCTTGGCGTACTGCAGACGTGCTGTGCGGTGGTGGTGTAATGGTCAGCATAGTTGCCTTCCAAGCAGTTGATCCGGGTTCGATTCCCGGCCACCGCAAGTAGTATTTCGTTTTTGCAGATATGTGCGTCTAGGGTGCGCTCTTAGAGTTTTCTCATTCATTTCATTTATCTTTCCTCGCTCTGTGTGGTCCAGCATATAGTGTCCCTCCCAGTTTCGACTTGTCTCGACTTTGCTCGACTGACGCGAGAGCTGACGCTCTCAAGTCGGCCTATATATAGGGACAGGTAGCTTCAAATGGCTGAGAGACGCACGTTTCCTTTCGTAATAGAAAAATAACAGTGGCCCGTGGGGGGATCGAACCCACGACCTTCGCGTTATTAGCACGACGCTCTAACCAACTGAGCTAACGGGCCTCGTGCGCGACGGTTCGTTCTGCGTTTATGAAACATTATGCTGCTAATTTCTGTGCAAAAACGGTGGTTTTATGGTCAAGCAGCATTTGTTCTGGTTTCAATTTTGTCCCGAGGATAATGTCATAGTATGTCGATTTCTCTCGACAACGTACGAAAGACGTTTGTTTCACGCCAAGAACGCGAGGAATAAACGGTTTAAACTCGACGAGATTTGCACGCAAAAAGGTGCGTTCCGGTACCGGGAATCGAACCCGGGCCTGCTGGGTGAAAGCCAGCTATCCTAGCCACTAGACCATACCGGATGCTTGCCGTTTTTCCGTTATTTACATTCCTTCTACGTAAATTTAGTGTGCATTCTACTTTTGATGTGATCGCTGTTTGCGAGTTTCGTTGTGTCTGCTGAACGCCAAATACAGCTTATTAAAAGTAAAACTAATCGCTTTTGTTAACATGCCTTACCAGTGGAGGACCAAGAGAAGTGTTATAACGCTATGAGTTCGACACATGTCGAAGATGAAGCATTCGAAACGTGTTCAAAATTAGCAACATGCAGCATCGTTCATTATCAAAAGCACAGTACGAATTCTGATTTCATCTACGTTAAATTATATGCCCCGGGTGAGGATCGAACTCACGACCTTAAGATTATGAGACTTACGCGCTACCTACTGCGCTACCGAGGCACTTGCTGGCGACAATTTTTTGAAGTCGATAACTATAGCAAGTTCCAAAGTTTGTGCTACCTGAGTAATCCGTCTAGCCGCTACATGCGCAGTCGTTGCTCGGTAAATTAACACACAGCGCTGGTATTCAACGGACATCACCCTTGCATGTTGTTACAGTACGCTACCCAGGCGACAAGTGGACACAGTAGCTCATGATGGAACGTTGACAGTGGTCAGCGTCTATTTACTTGCCAGCGTCCATGCAACAAGTTATTGCGTTCTGCATGTCTGTCTCACCTCTCCGCGATTTCCGTTGTAGCATCATCATGGACACCGCAAAAAAATTATGCATCGGCCGGGAATCGAACCCGGGCCGCCCGCGTGGCAGGCGAGCATTCTACCACTGAACCACCGATGCTGTATGCCACCTAGTGATTCCTGCCAAAACCGTCGTCTGCGAGAGTTCAGTCCTGCCGAGAATCGGTGGATTCTCTCGAAAATGTGCCACACAAGCAGACCCATCTTGGCGTACTGCAGACGTGCTGTGCGGTGGTGGTGTAATGGTCAGCATAGTTGCCTTCCAAGCAGTTGATCCGGGTTCGATTCCCGGCCACCGCAAGTAGTATTTCGTTTTTGCAGATATGTGCGTCTAGGGTGCGCTCTTAGAGTTTTCTCATTCATTTCATTTATCTTTCCTCGCTCTGTGTGGTCCAGCATATAGTGTCCCTCCCAGTTTCGACTTGTCTCGACTTTGCTCGACTGACGCGAGAGCTGACGCTCTCAAGTCGGCCTATATATAGGGACAGGTAGCTTCAAATGGCTGAGAGACGCACGTTTCCTTTCGTAATAGAAAAATAACAGTGGCCCGTGGGGGGATCGAACCCACGACCTTCGCGTTATTAGCACGACGCTCTAACCAACTGAGCTAACGGGCCTCGTGCGCGACGGTTCGTTCTGCGTTTATGAAACATTATGCTGCTAATTTCTGTGCAAAAACGGTGGTTTTATGGTCAAGCAGCATTTGTTCTGGTTTCAATTTTGTCCCGAGGATAATGTCATAGTATGTCGATTTCTCTCGACAACGTACGAAAGACGTTTGTTTCACGCCAAGAACGCGAGGAATAAACGGTTTAAACTCGACGAGATTTGCACGCAAAAAGGTGCGTTCCGGTACCGGGAATCGAACCCGGGCCTGCTGGGTGAAAGCCAGCTATCCTAGCCACTAGACCATACCGGATGCTTGCCGTTTTTCCGTTATTTACATTCCTTCTACGTAAATTTAGTGTGCATTCTACTTTTGATGTGATCGCTGTTTGCGAGTTTCGTTGTGTCTGCTGAACGCCAAATACAGCTTATTAAAAGTAAAACTAATCGCTTTTGTTAACATGCCTTACCAGTGGAGGACCAAGAGAAGTGTTATAACGCTATGAGTTCGACACATGTCGAAGATGAAGCATTCGAAACGTGTTCAAAATTAGCAACATGCAGCATCGTTCATTATCAAAAGCACAGTACGAATTCTGATTTCATCTACGTTAAATTATATGCCCCGGGTGAGGATCGAACTCACGACCTTAAGATTATGAGACTTACGCGCTACCTACTGCGCTACCGAGGCACTTGCTGGCGACAATTTTTTGAAGTCGATAACTATAGCAAGTTCCAAAGTTTGTGCTACCTGAGTAATCCGTCTAGCCGCTACATGCGCAGTCGTTGCTCGGTAAATTAACACACAGCGCTGGTATTCAACGGACATCACCCTTGCATGTTGTTACAGTACGCTACCCAGGCGACAAGTGGACACAGTAGCTCATGATGGAACGTTGACAGTGGTCAGCGTCTATTTACTTGCCAGCGTCCATGCAACAAGTTATTGCGTTCTGCATGTCTGTCTCACCTCTCCGCGATTTCCGTTGTAGCATCATCATGGACACCGCAAAAAAATTATGCATCGGCCGGGAATCGAACCCGGGCCGCCCGCGTGGCAGGCGAGCATTCTACCACTGAACCACCGATGCTGTATGCCACCTAGTGATTCCTGCCAAAACCGTCGTCTGCGAGAGTTCAGTCCTGCCGAGAATCGGTGGATTCTCTCGAAAATGTGCCACACAAGCAGACCCATCTTGGCGTACTGCAGACGTGCTGTGCGGTGGTGGTGTAATGGTCAGCATAGTTGCCTTCCAAGCAGTTGATCCGGGTTCGATTCCCGGCCACCGCAAGTAGTATTTCGTTTTTGCAGATATGTGCGTCTAGGGTGCGCTCTTAGAGTTTTCTCATTCATTTCATTTATCTTTCCTCGCTCTGTGTGGTCCAGCATATAGTGTCCCTCCCAGTTTCGACTTGTCTCGACTTTGCTCGACTGACGCGAGAGCTGACGCTCTCAAGTCGGCCTATATATAGGGACAGGTAGCTTCAAATGGCTGAGAGACGCACGTTTCCTTTCGTAATAGAAAAATAACAGTGGCCCGTGGGGGGATCGAACCCACGACCTTCGCGTTATTAGCACGACGCTCTAACCAACTGAGCTAACGGGCCTCGTGCGCGACGGTTCGTTCTGCGTTTATGAAACATTATGCTGCTAATTTCTGTGCAAAAACGGTGGTTTTATGGTCAAGCAGCATTTGTTCTGGTTTCAATTTTGTCCCGAGGATAATGTCATAGTATGTCGATTTCTCTCGACAACGTACGAAAGACGTTTGTTTCACGCCAAGAACGCGAGGAATAAACGGTTTAAACTCGACGAGATTTGCACGCAAAAAGGTGCGTTCCGGTACCGGGAATCGAACCCGGGCCTGCTGGGTGAAAGCCAGCTATCCTAGCCACTAGACCATACCGGATGCTTGCCGTTTTTCCGTTATTTACATTCCTTCTACGTAAATTTAGTGTGCATTCTACTTTTGATGTGATCGCTGTTTGCGAGTTTCGTTGTGTCTGCTGAACGCCAAATACAGCTTATTAAAAGTAAAACTAATCGCTTTTGTTAACATGCCTTACCAGTGGAGGACCAAGAGAAGTGTTATAACGCTATGAGTTCGACACATGTCGAAGATGAAGCATTCGAAACGTGTTCAAAATTAGCAACATGCAGCATCGTTCATTATCAAAAGCACAGTACGAATTCTGATTTCATCTACGTTAAATTATATGCCCCGGGTGAGGATCGAACTCACGACCTTAAGATTATGAGACTTACGCGCTACCTACTGCGCTACCGAGGCACTTGCTGGCGACAATTTTTTGAAGTCGATAACTATAGCAAGTTCCAAAGTTTGTGCTACCTGAGTAATCCGTCTAGCCGCTACATGCGCAGTCGTTGCTCGGTAAATTAACACACAGCGCTGGTATTCAACGGACATCACCCTTGCATGTTGTTACAGTACGCTACCCAGGCGACAAGTGGACACAGTAGCTCATGATGGAACGTTGACAGTGGTCAGCGTCTATTTACTTGCCAGCGTCCATGCAACAAGTTATTGCGTTCTGCATGTCTGTCTCACCTCTCCGCGATTTCCGTTGTAGCATCATCATGGACACCGCAAAAAAATTATGCATCGGCCGGGAATCGAACCCGGGCCGCCCGCGTGGCAGGCGAGCATTCTACCACTGAACCACCGATGCTGTATGCCACCTAGTGATTCCTGCCAAAACCGTCGTCTGCGAGAGTTCAGTCCTGCCGAGAATCGGTGGATTCTCTCGAAAATGTGCCACACAAGCAGACCCATCTTGGCGTACTGCAGACGTGCTGTGCGGTGGTGGTGTAATGGTCAGCATAGTTGCCTTCCAAGCAGTTGATCCGGGTTCGATTCCCGGCCACCGCAAGTAGTATTTCGTTTTTGCAGATATGTGCGTCTAGGGTGCGCTCTTAGAGTTTTCTCATTCATTTCATTTATCTTTCCTCGCTCTGTGTGGTCCAGCATATAGTGTCCCTCCCAGTTTCGACTTGTCTCGACTTTGCTCGACTGACGCGAGAGCTGACGCTCTCAAGTCGGCCTATATATAGGGACAGGTAGCTTCAAATGGCTGAGAGACGCACGTTTCCTTTCGTAATAGAAAAATAACAGTGGCCCGTGGGGGGATCGAACCCACGACCTTCGCGTTATTAGCACGACGCTCTAACCAACTGAGCTAACGGGCCTCGTGCGCGACGGTTCGTTCTGCGTTTATGAAACATTATGCTGCTAATTTCTGTGCAAAAACGGTGGTTTTATGGTCAAGCAGCATTTGTTCTGGTTTCAATTTTGTCCCGAGGATAATGTCATAGTATGTCGATTTCTCTCGACAACGTACGAAAGACGTTTGTTTCACGCCAAGAACGCGAGGAATAAACGGTTTAAACTCGACGAGATTTGCACGCAAAAAGGTGCGTTCCGGTACCGGGAATCGAACCCGGGCCTGCTGGGTGAAAGCCAGCTATCCTAGCCACTAGACCATACCGGATGCTTGCCGTTTTTCCGTTATTTACATTCCTTCTACGTAAATTTAGTGTGCATTCTACTTTTGATGTGATCGCTGTTTGCGAGTTTCGTTGTGTCTGCTGAACGCCAAATACAGCTTATTAAAAGTAAAACTAATCGCTTTTGTTAACATGCCTTACCAGTGGAGGACCAAGAGAAGTGTTATAACGCTATGAGTTCGACACATGTCGAAGATGAAGCATTCGAAACGTGTTCAAAATTAGCAACATGCAGCATCGTTCATTATCAAAAGCACAGTACGAATTCTGATTTCATCTACGTTAAATTATATGCCCCGGGTGAGGATCGAACTCACGACCTTAAGATTATGAGACTTACGCGCTACCTACTGCGCTACCGAGGCACTTGCTGGCGACAATTTTTTGAAGTCGATAACTATAGCAAGTTCCAAAGTTTGTGCTACCTGAGTAATCCGTCTAGCCGCTACATGCGCAGTCGTTGCTCGGTAAATTAACACACAGCGCTGGTATTCAACGGACATCACCCTTGCATGTTGTTACAGTACGCTACCCAGGCGACAAGTGGACACAGTAGCTCATGATGGAACGTTGACAGTGGTCAGCGTCTATTTACTTGCCAGCGTCCATGCAACAAGTTATTGCGTTCTGCATGTCTGTCTCACCTCTCCGCGATTTCCGTTGTAGCATCATCATGGACACCGCAAAAAAATTATGCATCGGCCGGGAATCGAACCCGGGCCGCCCGCGTGGCAGGCGAGCATTCTACCACTGAACCACCGATGCTGTATGCCACCTAGTGATTCCTGCCAAAACCGTCGTCTGCGAGAGTTCAGTCCTGCCGAGAATCGGTGGATTCTCTCGAAAATGTGCCACACAAGCAGACCCATCTTGGCGTACTGCAGACGTGCTGTGCGGTGGTGGTGTAATGGTCAGCATAGTTGCCTTCCAAGCAGTTGATCCGGGTTCGATTCCCGGCCACCGCAAGTAGTATTTCGTTTTTGCAGATATGTGCGTCTAGGGTGCGCTCTTAGAGTTTTCTCATTCATTTCATTTATCTTTCCTCGCTCTGTGTGGTCCAGCATATAGTGTCCCTCCCAGTTTCGACTTGTCTCGACTTTGCTCGACTGACGCGAGAGCTGACGCTCTCAAGTCGGCCTATATATAGGGACAGGTAGCTTCAAATGGCTGAGAGACGCACGTTTCCTTTCGTAATAGAAAAATAACAGTGGCCCGTGGGGGGATCGAACCCACGACCTTCGCGTTATTAGCACGACGCTCTAACCAACTGAGCTAACGGGCCTCGTGCGCGACGGTTCGTTCTGCGTTTATGAAACATTATGCTGCTAATTTCTGTGCAAAAACGGTGGTTTTATGGTCAAGCAGCATTTGTTCTGGTTTCAATTTTGTCCCGAGGATAATGTCATAGTATGTCGATTTCTCTCGACAACGTACGAAAGACGTTTGTTTCACGCCAAGAACGCGAGGAATAAACGGTTTAAACTCGACGAGATTTGCACGCAAAAAGGTGCGTTCCGGTACCGGGAATCGAACCCGGGCCTGCTGGGTGAAAGCCAGCTATCCTAGCCACTAGACCATACCGGATGCTTGCCGTTTTTCCGTTATTTACATTCCTTCTACGTAAATTTAGTGTGCATTCTACTTTTGATGTGATCGCTGTTTGCGAGTTTCGTTGTGTCTGCTGAACGCCAAATACAGCTTATTAAAAGTAAAACTAATCGCTTTTGTTAACATGCCTTACCAGTGGAGGACCAAGAGAAGTGTTATAACGCTATGAGTTCGACACATGTCGAAGATGAAGCATTCGAAACGTGTTCAAAATTAGCAACATGCAGCATCGTTCATTATCAAAAGCACAGTACGAATTCTGATTTCATCTACGTTAAATTATATGCCCCGGGTGAGGATCGAACTCACGACCTTAAGATTATGAGACTTACGCGCTACCTACTGCGCTACCGAGGCACTTGCTGGCGACAATTTTTTGAAGTCGATAACTATAGCAAGTTCCAAAGTTTGTGCTACCTGAGTAATCCGTCTAGCCGCTACATGCGCAGTCGTTGCTCGGTAAATTAACACACAGCGCTGGTATTCAACGGACATCACCCTTGCATGTTGTTACAGTACGCTACCCAGGCGACAAGTGGACACAGTAGCTCATGATGGAACGTTGACAGTGGTCAGCGTCTATTTACTTGCCAGCGTCCATGCAACAAGTTATTGCGTTCTGCATGTCTGTCTCACCTCTCCGCGATTTCCGTTGTAGCATCATCATGGACACCGCAAAAAAATTATGCATCGGCCGGGAATCGAACCCGGGCCGCCCGCGTGGCAGGCGAGCATTCTACCACTGAACCACCGATGCTGTATGCCACCTAGTGATTCCTGCCAAAACCGTCGTCTGCGAGAGTTCAGTCCTGCCGAGAATCGGTGGATTCTCTCGAAAATGTGCCACACAAGCAGACCCATCTTGGCGTACTGCAGACGTGCTGTGCGGTGGTGGTGTAATGGTCAGCATAGTTGCCTTCCAAGCAGTTGATCCGGGTTCGATTCCCGGCCACCGCAAGTAGTATTTCGTTTTTGCAGATATGTGCGTCTAGGGTGCGCTCTTAGAGTTTTCTCATTCATTTCATTTATCTTTCCTCGCTCTGTGTGGTCCAGCATATAGTGTCCCTCCCAGTTTCGACTTGTCTCGACTTTGCTCGACTGACGCGAGAGCTGACGCTCTCAAGTCGGCCTATATATAGGGACAGGTAGCTTCAAATGGCTGAGAGACGCACGTTTCCTTTCGTAATAGAAAAATAACAGTGGCCCGTGGGGGGATCGAACCCACGACCTTCGCGTTATTAGCACGACGCTCTAACCAACTGAGCTAACGGGCCTCGTGCGCGACGGTTCGTTCTGCGTTTATGAAACATTATGCTGCTAATTTCTGTGCAAAAACGGTGGTTTTATGGTCAAGCAGCATTTGTTCTGGTTTCAATTTTGTCCCGAGGATAATGTCATAGTATGTCGATTTCTCTCGACAACGTACGAAAGACGTTTGTTTCACGCCAAGAACGCGAGGAATAAACGGTTTAAACTCGACGAGATTTGCACGCAAAAAGGTGCGTTCCGGTACCGGGAATCGAACCCGGGCCTGCTGGGTGAAAGCCAGCTATCCTAGCCACTAGACCATACCGGATGCTTGCCGTGTTTCCGTTATTTACATTCCTTCTACGTAAATTTAGTGTGCATTCTACTTTTGATGTGATCGCTGTTTGCGAGTTTCGTTGTGTCTGCTGAACGCCAAATACAGCTTATTAAAAGTAAAACTAATCGCTTTTGTTAACATGCCTTACCAGTGGAGGACCAAGAGAAGTGTTATAACGCTATGAGTTCGACACATGTCGAAGATGAAGCATTCGAAACGTGTTCAAAATTAGCAACATGCAGCATCGTTCATTATCAAAAGCACAGTACGAATTCTGATTTCATCTACGTTAAATTATATGCCCCGGGTGAGGATCGAACTCACGACCTTAAGATTATGAGACTTACGCGCTACCTACTGCGCTACCGAGGCACTTGCTGGCGACAATTTTTTGAAGTCGATAACTATAGCAAGTTCCAAAGTTTGTGCTACCTGAGTAATCCGTCTAGCCGCTACATGCGCAGTCGTTGCTCGGTAAATTAACACACAGCGCTGGTATTCAACGGACATCACCCTTGCATGTTGTTACAGTACGCTACCCAGGCGACAAGTGGACACAGTAGCTCATGATGGAACGTTGACAGTGGTCAGCGTCTATTTACTTGCCAGCGTCCATGCAACAAGTTATTGCGTTCTGCATGTCTGTCTCACCTCTCCGCGATTTCCGTTGTAGCATCATCATGGACACCGCAAAAAAATTATGCATCGGCCGGGAATCGAACCCGGGCCGCCCGCGTGGCAGGCGAGCATTCTACCACTGAACCACCGATGCTGTATGCCACCTAGTGATTCCTGCCAAAACCGTCGTCTGCGAGAGTTCAGTCCTGCCGAGAATCGGTGGATTCTCTCGAAAATGTGCCACACAAGCAGACCCATCTTGGCGTACTGCAGACGTGCTGTGCGGTGGTGGTGTAATGGTCAGCATAGTTGCCTTCCAAGCAGTTGATCCGGGTTCGATTCCCGGCCACCGCAAGTAGTATTTCGTTTTTGCAGATATGTGCGTCTAGGGTGCGCTCTTAGAGTTTTCTCATTCATTTCATTTATCTTTCCTCGCTCTGTGTGGTCCAGCATATAGTGTCCCTCCCAGTTTCGACTTGTCTCGACTTTGCTCGACTGACGCGAGAGCTGACGCTCTCAAGTCGGCCTATATATAGGGACAGGTAGCTTCAAATGGCTGAGAGACGCACGTTTCCTTTCGTAATAGAAAAATAACAGTGGCCCGTGGGGGGATCGAACCCACGACCTTCGCGTTATTAGCACGACGCTCTAACCAACTGAGCTAACGGGCCTCGTGCGCGACGGTTCGTTCTGCGTTTATGAAACATTATGCTGCTAATTTCTGTGCAAAAACGGTGGTTTTATGGTCAAGCAGCATTTGTTCTGGTTTCAATTTTGTCCCGAGGATAATGTCATAGTATGTCGATTTCTCTCGACAACGTACGAAAGACGTTTGTTTCACGCCAAGAACGCGAGGAATAAACGGTTTAAACTCGACGAGATTTGCACGCAAAAAGGTGCGTTCCGGTACCGGGAATCGAACCCGGGCCTGCTGGGTGAAAGCCAGCTATCCTAGCCACTAGACCATACCGGATGCTTGCCGTTTTTCCGTTATTTACATTCCTTCTACGTAAATTTAGTGTGCATTCTACTTTTGATGTGATCGCTGTTTGCGAGTTTCGTTGTGTCTGCTGAACGCCAAATACAGCTTATTAAAAGTAAAACTAATCGCTTTTGTTAACATGCCTTACCAGTGGAGGACCAAGAGAAGTGTTATAACGCTATGAGTTCGACACATGTCGAAGATGAAGCATTCGAAACGTGTTCAAAATTAGCAACATGCAGCATCGTTCATTATCAAAAGCACAGTACGAATTCTGATTTCATCTACGTTAAATTATATGCCCCGGGTGAGGATCGAACTCACGACCTTAAGATTATGAGACTTACGCGCTACCTACTGCGCTACCGAGGCACTTGCTGGCGACAATTTTTTGAAGTCGATAACTATAGCAAGTTCCAAAGTTTGTGCTACCTGAGTAATCCGTCTAGCCGCTACATGCGCAGTCGTTGCTCGGTAAATTAACACACAGCGCTGGTATTCAACGGACATCACCCTTGCATGTTGTTACAGTACGCTACCCAGGCGACAAGTGGACACAGTAGCTCATGATGGAACGTTGACAGTGGTCAGCGTCTATTTACTTGCCAGCGTCCATGCAACAAGTTATTGCGTTCTGCATGTCTGTCTCACCTCTCCGCGATTTCCGTTGTAGCATCATCATGGACACCGCAAAAAAATTATGCATCGGCCGGGAATCGAACCCGGGCCGCCCGCGTGGCAGGCGAGCATTCTACCACTGAACCACCGATGCTGTATGCCACCTAGTGATTCCTGCCAAAACCGTCGTCTGCGAGAGTTCAGTCCTGCCGAGAATCGGTGGATTCTCTCGAAAATGTGCCACACAAGCAGACCCATCTTGGCGTACTGCAGACGTGCTGTGCGGTGGTGGTGTAATGGTCAGCATAGTTGCCTTCCAAGCAGTTGATCCGGGTTCGATTCCCGGCCACCGCAAGTAGTATTTCGTTTTTGCAGATATGTGCGTCTAGGGTGCGCTCTTAGAGTTTTCTCATTCATTTCATTTATCTTTCCTCGCTCTGTGTGGTCCAGCATATAGTGTCCCTCCCAGTTTCGACTTGTCTCGACTTTGCTCGACTGACGCGAGAGCTGACGCTCTCAAGTCGGCCTATATATAGGGACAGGTAGCTTCAAATGGCTGAGAGACGCACGTTTCCTTTCGTAATAGAAAAATAACAGTGGCCCGTGGGGGGATCGAACCCACGACCTTCGCGTTATTAGCACGACGCTCTAACCAACTGAGCTAACGGGCCTCGTGCGCGACGGTTCGTTCTGCGTTTATGAAACATTATGCTGCTAATTTCTGTGCAAAAACGGTGGTTTTATGGTCAAGCAGCATTTGTTCTGGTTTCAATTTTGTCCCGAGGATAATGTCATAGTATGTCGATTTCTCTCGACAACGTACGAAAGACGTTTGTTTCACGCCAAGAACGCGAGGAATAAACGGTTTAAACTCGACGAGATTTGCACGCAAAAAGGTGCGTTCCGGTACCGGGAATCGAACCCGGGCCTGCTGGGTGAAAGCCAGCTATCCTAGCCACTAGACCATACCGGATGCTTGCCGTTTTTCCGTTATTTACATTCCTTCTACGTAAATTTAGTGTGCATTCTACTTTTGATGTGATCGCTGTTTGCGAGTTTCGTTGTGTCTGCTGAACGCCAAATACAGCTTATTAAAAGTAAAACTAATCGCTTTTGTTAACATGCCTTACCAGTGGAGGACCAAGAGAAGTGTTATAACGCTATGAGTTCGACACATGTCGAAGATGAAGCATTCGAAACGTGTTCAAAATTAGCAACATGCAGCATCGTTCATTATCAAAAGCACAGTACGAATTCTGATTTCATCTACGTTAAATTATATGCCCCGGGTGAGGATCGAACTCACGACCTTAAGATTATGAGACTTACGCGCTACCTACTGCGCTACCGAGGCACTTGCTGGCGACAATTTTTTGAAGTCGATAACTATAGCAAGTTCCAAAGTTTGTGCTACCTGAGTAATCCGTCTAGCCGCTACATGCGCAGTCGTTGCTCGGTAAATTAACACACAGCGCTGGTATTCAACGGACATCACCCTTGCATGTTGTTACAGTACGCTACCCAGGCGACAAGTGGACACAGTAGCTCATGATGGAACGTTGACAGTGGTCAGCGTCTATTTACTTGCCAGCGTCCATGCAACAAGTTATTGCGTTCTGCATGTCTGTCTCACCTCTCCGCGATTTCCGTTGTAGCATCATCATGGACACCGCAAAAAAATTATGCATCGGCCGGGAATCGAACCCGGGCCGCCCGCGTGGCAGGCGAGCATTCTACCACTGAACCACCGATGCTGTATGCCACCTAGTGATTCCTGCCAAAACCGTCGTCTGCGAGAGTTCAGTCCTGCCGAGAATCGGTGGATTCTCTCGAAAATGTGCCACACAAGCAGACCCATCTTGGCGTACTGCAGACGTGCTGTGCGGTGGTGGTGTAATGGTCAGCATAGTTGCCTTCCAAGCAGTTGATCCGGGTTCGATTCCCGGCCACCGCAAGTAGTATTTCGTTTTTGCAGATATGTGCGTCTAGGGTGCGCTCTTAGAGTTTTCTCATTCATTTCATTTATCTTTCCTCGCTCTGTGTGGTCCAGCATATAGTGTCCCTCCCAGTTTCGACTTGTCTCGACTTTGCTCGACTGACGCGAGAGCTGACGCTCTCAAGTCGGCCTATATATAGGGACAGGTAGCTTCAAATGGCTGAGAGACGCACGTTTCCTTTCGTAATAGAAAAATAACAGTGGCCCGTGGGGGGATCGAACCCACGACCTTCGCGTTATTAGCACGACGCTCTAACCAACTGAGCTAACGGGCCTCGTGCGCGACGGTTCGTTCTGCGTTTATGAAACATTATGCTGCTAATTTCTGTGCAAAAACGGTGGTTTTATGGTCAAGCAGCATTTGTTCTGGTTTCAATTTTGTCCCGAGGATAATGTCATAGTATGTCGATTTCTCTCGACAACGTACGAAAGACGTTTGTTTCACGCCAAGAACGCGAGGAATAAACGGTTTAAACTCGACGAGATTTGCACGCAAAAAGGTGCGTTCCGGTACCGGGAATCGAACCCGGGCCTGCTGGGTGAAAGCCAGCTATCCTAGCCACTAGACCATACCGGATGCTTGCCGTTTTTCCGTTATTTACATTCCTTCTACGTAAATTTAGTGTGCATTCTACTTTTGATGTGATCGCTGTTTGCGAGTTTCGTTGTGTCTGCTGAACGCCAAATACAGCTTATTAAAAGTAAAACTAATCGCTTTTGTTAACATGCCTTACCAGTGGAGGACCAAGAGAAGTGTTATAACGCTATGAGTTCGACACATGTCGAAGATGAAGCATTCGAAACGTGTTCAAAATTAGCAACATGCAGCATCGTTCATTATCAAAAGCACAGTACGAATTCTGATTTCATCTACGTTAAATTATATGCCCCGGGTGAGGATCGAACTCACGACCTTAAGATTATGAGACTTACGCGCTACCTACTGCGCTACCGAGGCACTTGCTGGCGACAATTTTTTGAAGTCGATAACTATAGCAAGTTCCAAAGTTTGTGCTACCTGAGTAATCCGTCTAGCCGCTACATGCGCAGTCGTTGCTCGGTAAATTAACACACAGCGCTGGTATTCAACGGACATCACCCTTGCATGTTGTTACAGTACGCTACCCAGGCGACAAGTGGACACAGTAGCTCATGATGGAACGTTGACAGTGGTCAGCGTCTATTTACTTGCCAGCGTCCATGCAACAAGTTATTGCGTTCTGCATGTCTGTCTCACCTCTCCGCGATTTCCGTTGTAGCATCATCATGGACACCGCAAAAAAATTATGCATCGGCCGGGAATCGAACCCGGGCCGCCCGCGTGGCAGGCGAGCATTCTACCACTGAACCACCGATGCTGTATGCCACCTAGTGATTCCTGCCAAAACCGTCGTCTGCGAGAGTTCAGTCCTGCCGAGAATCGGTGGATTCTCTCGAAAATGTGCCACACAAGCAGACCCATCTTGGCGTACTGCAGACGTGCTGTGCGGTGGTGGTGTAATGGTCAGCATAGTTGCCTTCCAAGCAGTTGATCCGGGTTCGATTCCCGGCCACCGCAAGTAGTATTTCGTTTTTGCAGATATGTGCGTCTAGGGTGCGCTCTTAGAGTTTTCTCATTCATTTCATTTATCTTTCCTCGCTCTGTGTGGTCCAGCATATAGTGTCCCTCCCAGTTTCGACTTGTCTCGACTTTGCTCGACTGACGCGAGAGCTGACGCTCTCAAGTCGGCCTATATATAGGGACAGGTAGCTTCAAATGGCTGAGAGACGCACGTTTCCTTTCGTAATAGAAAAATAACAGTGGCCCGTGGGGGGATCGAACCCACGACCTTCGCGTTATTAGCACGACGCTCTAACCAACTGAGCTAACGGGCCTCGTGCGCGACGGTTCGTTCTGCGTTTATGAAACATTATGCTGCTAATTTCTGTGCAAAAACGGTGGTTTTATGGTCAAGCAGCATTTGTTCTGGTTTCAATTTTGTCCCGAGGATAATGTCATAGTATGTCGATTTCTCTCGACAACGTACGAAAGACGTTTGTTTCACGCCAAGAACGCGAGGAATAAACGGTTTAAACTCGACGAGATTTGCACGCAAAAAGGTGCGTTCCGGTACCGGGAATCGAACCCGGGCCTGCTGGGTGAAAGCCAGCTATCCTAGCCACTAGACCATACCGGATGCTTGCCGTTTTTCCGTTATTTACATTCCTTCTACGTAAATTTAGTGTGCATTCTACTTTTGATGTGATCGCTGTTTGCGAGTTTCGTTGTGTCTGCTGAACGCCAAATACAGCTTATTAAAAGTAAAACTAATCGCTTTTGTTAACATGCCTTACCAGTGGAGGACCAAGAGAAGTGTTATAACGCTATGAGTTCGACACATGTCGAAGATGAAGCATTCGAAACGTGTTCAAAATTAGCAACATGCAGCATCGTTCATTATCAAAAGCACAGTACGAATTCTGATTTCATCTACGTTAAATTATATGCCCCGGGTGAGGATCGAACTCACGACCTTAAGATTATGAGACTTACGCGCTACCTACTGCGCTACCGAGGCACTTGCTGGCGACAATTTTTTGAAGTCGATAACTATAGCAAGTTCCAAAGTTTGTGCTACCTGAGTAATCCGTCTAGCCGCTACATGCGCAGTCGTTGCTCGGTAAATTAACACACAGCGCTGGTATTCAACGGACATCACCCTTGCATGTTGTTACAGTACGCTACCCAGGCGACAAGTG
>JAOYRU010000649.1:0-33980 GCA_026315105.1 Locusta migratoria
ACATCCAAAATCATCTCCTCCTCGAAAATATGACTAATTTACTTAAACAAACGGCGAATATACTGCATTACCATTAAGAAACAGCAAAATTAAACATTCTGCCGAGAAAATGAAGGTAGTGGCTATCGGTGTCAAAACCGGTGATTCATGCACCCGACGCCCACCGGCCCATTGCAACTATAATACATCCAAACTCAACTCCACCTTGAAAATATGACTATCTTACTTAAACAAACGGCGAATATACTGCATTACCATTAAGAAACAGCAAAATAAAACATTCTGCCGAGAAAATGAAGGTAGTGGTTATAAGTGTCAAAACGGCTGTATCGTGGTTACCAGGCGCCCCAGCTGCCCATTGCAACTATATACATCCAAAATCATCTCCTCCTTGAAAATATGACTATTTTACTTAAACAAACTGCGAAAATACTGCAGTACCATTAAAAAACAGCAAAATAAAACATTCTGCCGAGAAAATGAAGGTAGTGGCTATCAGTGTCAAAACCGGTGAATCGTGCACCAGACGCCCACTGGCCCATTGCAACTATATACATAAAAAATCATCTCCTCCTTGAAAATATGACTATTTTACTTAAACAAACGGCGAATATACTGCATTACCATTAAGAAACAGCAAAATAAAAACATTCTGCCGAGAAAATGAAGGTAGTGACTATAAGTGTCAAAACCGCTGAATCGTGGTTACCAGGCGCCCAGCGGCCCATTGCAACTATATACATCCAAAATCATCTCCTCCTTGAAAATATGACTATTTTACTTAAACAAACGGCGAATATACTGCATTACCATTAAGAAACAGCAAAATAAAACATTCTGCCCAGAAAATGAAGGTAGTGGCTATCGGTGTCAAAACCGGTGAATCGTGCACCAGACGCCCACCGCCCAATTGCAACTATATACATCCAAAAATCATCTCCTCCTTGAAAATATGACTATTTTTACATAAACAAACGGCGAATATACTGCATTACCATTAAGAAACAGCAAAAAAACATTCTGCCGAGAAAATGAAGGTAGTGGCTATCGGTGTCAAAACCGTTGATTCGTGCACCAGACGCCCACCGGCCCCATTGCAAACTATATACATCCAAACTCATCTCCTCCTTGAAAATATGACTATTTTACTTAAACAAACGGCGAATATACTGCATCACCATTAAGAAACAGCAAAATAAAACATTCTGCAGAGAAAATGAAGGTAGTGGCTATAAGTGACAAAACCGCTGAATCGTGGTTACCAGGCGCCCAGCGGCCCATTGCAACTATATACATACAAAATCATCTCCTCCTTGAAAATATGACTATTTTACTTATACAAACGGCGAATATACTGCATTACCATTAAGAAACAGCAAAAAAAAACATTCTGCCGAGAAAATGGAAGGTAGTGGCTATCGGTGTCAAAACCGGTGATTCGTGCACGAGACGCCCACCGGCCCATTGCAACTATATACATCCAAACTCATCTCCTCCTTGAAAATATGACTATTTTACTTAAACAAACGGCAAATATACTGCATTACAATTAAGAATCAGCAAAATAAAACATTCTGCCGAGAAAATGAAGGTAGTGGCTATAAGTGACAAAACCGCTGAATCGTGGTTACCAGGCGCCCAGCGGCCCATTGTAACTATATACATCCAAAATAATCTCCTCCTTGAAAATATGACTATTTTACTTAAACAAAAGGCGAATATACTGCATTACCATTAAGAAACAGCAAAATAAAACATTCTGCCGAGAAAGTGAAGGTAGTGGCTATAAGTGTCAAAACCGCTGAATCGTGGTTACCAGGCGCCCAGCGGCCCATTGCAACTACATACATCCAAAATCAACTACTCCTTGAAAATATGACTATTTTACTTAAACAAACGGCGAATATTCTGCATTACCATTAAGAAACAGCAAAATAAAATATTCTGCCGAGAAAATGAAGGTAGTGGTTATAAGTGTCAAAACCGCTGAATCGTGGTTTCCAGGCGCCCAGCGGCCCATTGCTACTATATACATCCAAAATCAACTCCTCCTCGAAAATATGACTAATTTACTTAAACAAACGGCGAATATACTTCATTACCATTTAGAAACAGCAAAATAAAACATTCTGCCGAGAAAATGAAGGTAGTGGCTATCGGTGTCAATACCGGTGATTCGTGCACCAGACGCCCACCGGCCCATTGCAACTATATACATCCAAAAATCATCTCCTCCTTGAAAATATGACTATTTTACTTAAACAAACGGCGAATATACTGCATTACCATTTAGAAACAGCAAAATAAAACATTATGCCGAGGAAATGAAGGTAGTGGTTATAAGTGTCAAAACGGCTGAATCGTGGTTACCAGGCGCCCAGCGGCCCATTGCAACTATATACATCCAAAATCATCTCCTCCTTGAAAATATGACTATTTTACTTAAACAAACTGCGAAAATACTGAATTACCATTAAAAAACAGCAAAATAAAACATTCTGCCGAGAAAATGAAGGTAGTGGCTATAAGTGTCAAAACCGCTGAATCGTGGTTACCAGGCGCCCAGCGGCCCATTGCAACTATATACATCCAAAATCATCTCCTCCTCGAAAATATGACTAATTTACTTAAACAATGGGCGAATATACTGCATTACCATTAAGAAACAGCAAAATAAAACATTCTGCCGAGAAAATGAAGGTAGTGGCTATCGGTTTCAAAACCGGTGAATCGTGCACCAGACGCCCACCGGCCCATTGCAACTATATACACCCAAAATCATCTCCTCCTTGAAAATATGACTATTTTACTTAATCAAACGGCGAATATACTGCATTACCATTAAGAATCAGCAAAATAAAACATTCTGCCGAGAAAATGAAGGTAGTGGCTATAAGTGACAAAACCGCTGAATCGTGGATACCATGCGCCCAGCGGCCCATTGCAACTATATACATCCAAAATCATCTCCTCCTTGAAAATATGACTATTTTACTTAAACAAACGGCGAATATACTGCATTACCATTAAGAAACAGCAAAATAAAACATTCTGCCGAGAAAGTGAAGGTAGTGGCTATAAGTGTCAAAACCGCTGAATCGTGGTTACCAGGCGCCCAGCGGCCCATTGCAACTACATACATCCAAAATCATCTACTCCTTGAAAATATGACTATTTTACTTAAACAAACGGCGAATATTCTGCATTACCATTAAGAAAACAGCCAAATAAAACATTCTGCCGAGAAAATGAAGGTAGTGGTTATAAGTGTCAAAACCGCTGAATCGTGGTTTCCAGGCGCCCAGCGGCCCATTGCAACTATATATATCCAAAATCATCTCCTCCTTGAAAATATTACTATTTTACTTAAACAAACGGCGAATATACTGCATTACCATTAAGAAACAGCAAAATAAAACATTCTGCCCAGAAAATGAAGGTAGTGGCTATCGGTGTCAAAACCGGTGAATCGTGCACCAGACGCCCACTGGCCAATTGCAACTATATACATAAAAAATCATCTCCTCCTTGAAAATATGACTATTTCACTTAAACAAACGGCGAATATACTGCATTACCATTAAGAAACAGCAAAATAAAACATTCTGCTGAGAAAATGAAGGTAGTGGCTATAAGTGTCAAAACCGCTGAATCGTGGTTACCAGGCGCCCAGCGGCCCATTGCAACTATATATATCCAAAATCATCTCCTCCTTGAAAATATGACTATTTTACTTAAACAAACGGCGAATATACTGCATTACCATTAAGGAAAACAGCAAAATAAAACATTCTGCCCAGAAAATGAAGGTAGTGGCTATCGGTGTCAAAACCGGTGAATCGTGCACCAGACGCCCACCGCCCAATTGCAACTATGTACAATCCAAAATCATCTCCTCCTTGAAAATATGACTATTTTACTTAAACAAACGGCGAATATACTGCATTACCATTAAGAAACAGCAAAAAAACATTCTGCCGAGAAAATGAAGGTAGTAGCTATCGGTGTCAAAACCGGTGATTCGTGCACCAGACGCCCACCGGCCCATTGCAACTATATACATCCAAACTCATCTCCTCCTTGAAAATATGACTATTTTACTTAAACAAACGGCGAATATACTGCATTACCATTAAGAAACAGCAAAATAAAACATTCTGCCGAGAAAATGAAGGTAGTGGCTATCGGTGTCAATACCGGTGATTCGTGCACCAGACGCCCACCGGCCCATTGCAACTATATACATCCAAAACATCTCCTCCTTGAAAATATGACTATTTTACTTAAACAAACGGCGAATATACTGCATTACCATTAAGAAACAGCAAAATAAAACATTCTGCCGAGAAAATGAAGGTAGTGGCTATCGGTGTCAATACCGGTGATTCATGCACCCGACGCCCACCGGCCGGCCCATTGCAACTATATACATCCAAACTCATCTCCACCTTGAAAATATGACTATTTTACTTAAACAAGCGGCGAATATACTGCAATACCATTAAGAAACAGCAAAATAAAACATTCTGCCGAGAAAATGAAGGTAGTGGTTATAAGTGTCAAAACGGCTGAATCGTGGTTACCAGGCGCCCAGCGGCCCATTGCAACTATATACATCCAAAATCATCTCCTCCTTGAAAATATGACTATTTTACTTAAACAAACTGCGAAAATACTGCAGTACCATTAAAAAACAGCAAAATAAAACATTCTGCCGAGAAAATGAAGGTAGTGGCTATCGGTGTCAAAACCGGTGAATCGTGCACCAGACGCCCACTGGCCCATTGCAACTATATACATAAAAAATCATCTCCTCCTTGAAAATATGACTATTTTACTTAAACAAACGGCGAATATACTGCATTACCATTAAGAAACAGCAAAATAAAACATTCTGCCGAGAAAATGAAGGTAGTGGCTATTAGTGTCAAAACCGCTGAATCGTGGTTACCAGGCGCCCAGCGGCCCATTGCAACTATATACATCCAAAATCATCTCCTCCTTGAAAATATGACTATTTTACTTAAACAAACGGCGAATATACTGCATTACCATTAAGAAACAGCAAAATAAAACATTCTGCCCAGAAAATGAAGGTAGTGGCTATCGGTGTCAAAACCGGTGAATCGTGCACCAGACGCCCACCGCCCAATTGCAACTATATACATCCAAAATCATCTCCTCCTTGAAAATATGACTATTTTACTTAAACAAACGGCGAATATACTGCATTACCATTAAGAAACAGCAAAAAAACATTCTGCCGAGAAAATGAATGTAGTGGCTATCGGTGTCAAAACCGGTGATTCGTGCACCAGACGCCCACCGGCCCATTGCAAATATATACATCCAAACTCATCTCCTCCTTGAAAATATGACTATTTTACTTAAACAAACGGCGAATATACTGCATTACCATTAAGAAACAGCAAAATAAAACATTCTGCAGAGAAAATGAAGGTAGTGGCTATAAGTGACAAAACCGCTGAATCGTGGTTACCAGGCGCCCAGCGGCCCATTGCAACTATATACATCCAAAATAATCTCCTCCTTGAAATATGACTATTTTACTTAAACAAAAGGCGAATATACTGCATTACCATTAAGAAACAGCAAAATAAAACATTCTGCCGAGAAAGTGAAGGTAGTGGCTATAAGTGTCAAAACCGCTGAATCGTAGTTACCAGGCGCCCAGCGGCCCATTGCAACTACATACATCCAAAATCATCTACTCCTTGAAAATATGACTATTTTACTTAAACAAACGGCGAATATTCTGCATTACCATTAAGAAACAGCAAAATAAAACATTCTGCCGAGAAAATGAAGGTAGTGGTTATAAGTGTCAAAACCGCTGAATCGTGGTTTCCAGGCGCCCAGCGGCCCATTGCTACTATATACATCCAAAATCATCTCCTCCTCGAAAATATGACTAATTTACTTAAACAAACGGCGAATATACTGCATTACCATTAAGAAACAGCAAAATAAAACATTCTGCCGAGAAAATGAAGGTAGTGGCTATCGGTGTCAATACCGGTGATTCGTGCACCAGACGCCCACCGGCCCATTGCAACTATATACTTCCAAAATCATCTCCTCCTTGAAAATATGACTATTTTACTTAAACAAACGGCGAATATACTGCATTACCATTTAGAAACAGCAAAATAAAACATTATGCCGAGGAAATGAAGGTAGTGGTTATAAGTGTCAAAACGGCTGAATCGTGGTTACCAGGCGCCCAGCGGCCCATTGCAACTATATACATCCAAAATCATCTCCTCCTTGAAAATATGACTATTTTACTTAAACAAACTGCGAAAATACTGAATTACCATTAAAAAACAGCAAAATAAAACATTCTGCCGAGAAAATGAAGGTAGTGGCTATCGGTGTCAAAACCGGTGAATCGTGCACCAGACGCCCACCGGCCCATTGCAACTATATACATCCAAAATCATCTCCTCCTTGAAAATATGACTATTTTACTTAAACAAACGGCGAATATTCTGCATTACCATTAAGAAACAGCAAAATGAAACATTCTGCCGAGAAAATGAAGGTAGTGGCTATAAGTGTCAAAACCGCTGAATCGTGGTTACCAGGCGCCCAGCGGCCCATTGCAACTATATACATCCAAAATCATCTCCTCCTCGAAAATATGACTAATTTACTTAAACAAACGGCGAATATACTGCATTACCATTAAGAAACAGCAAAATAAAACATTCTGCCGAGAAAATGAAGGTAGTGGCTATCGGTTTCAAAACCGGTGAATCGTGCACCAGACGCCCACCGGCCCATTGCAACTATATACACCCAAAATCATCTCCTCTTTGAAAATATGACTATTTTACTTAATCAAACGGCGAATATACTGCATTACCATTAAGAATCAGCAAAATAAAACATTCTGCCGAGAAAATGAAGGTAGTGGCTATAAGTGACAAAACCGCTGAATCGTGGATACCAGGCGCCCAGCGGCCCATTGCAACTATATACATCCAAAATCATCTCCTCCTTGAAAATATGACTATTTTACTTAAACAAACGGCGAATATACTGCATTACCATTAAGAAACAGCAAAATAAAACATTCTGCCGAGAAAGTGAAGGTAGTGGCTATAAGTGTCAAAACCGCTGAATCGTGGTTACCAGGCGCCCCGCGGCCCATTGCAACTACATACATCCAAAATCATCTACTCCTTGAAAATATGACTATTTTACTTAAACAAACGGCGAATATTCTGCATTACCATTAAGAAACAGCAAAATAAAACATTCTGCCGAGAAAATGAAGGTAGTGGTTATAAGTGTCAAAACCGCTGAATCTTGGTTACCAGGCGCCCAACGGCCCATTGCTACTATATACATCCAAAATCATCTCCTCCTCGAAAAAATGACTAATTTACTTAAACAAACGGCGAATATACTGCATTACCATTAAGAAACAGCAAAATAAAACATTCTGCCGAGGAAATGAAGGTAGTGGTTATAAGTGTCAAAACGGCTGAATCGTGGTTACCAGGCGCCCAGCGGCCCATTGCAACTATATACATCCAAAATCATCTCCTCCTTGAAAATATGACTATTTTACTTAAACAAACTGCGAAAATACTGAATTACCATTAAAAAACAGCAAAATAAAACATTCTGCCGAGAAAATGAAGGTAGTGGCTATCGGCGTCAAAACCGGTGAATCGTGCACCAGACGCCCACCGGCCCATTGCAACTATATACATCCAAAATCATCTCCTCCTTGAAAATATGACTATTTTACTTAAACAAACGGCGAATATTCTGCATTACCATTAAGAAACAGCAAAATGAAACATTCTGCCGAGAAAATGAAGGTAGTGGCTATAAGTGTCAAAACCGCTGAATCGTGGTTACCAGACGCCCAGCGGCCCATTGCAACTATATACATCCAAAATCATCTCCTCCTCGAGAATATGACTAATTTACTTAAACAAAGGGCGAATATACTGCATTACCATTAAGAAACAGCAAAATAAAACATTCTGCCGAGAAAATGAAGGTAGTGGCTATCGGTTTCAAAACCGGTGAATCGTGCACCAGACGCCCACCGGCCCATTGCAACTATATACACCCAAAATCATCTCCTCTTTGAAAATATGACTATTTTACTTAATCAAACGGCGAATATACTGCATTACCATTAAGAATCAGCAAAATAAAACATTCTGCCGAGAAAATGAAGGTAGTGGCTATAAGTGACAAAACCGCTGAATCATGGTTAGCAGGCGCCCAGCGGCCCATTGCAACTATATACATCCAAAATCATCTCCTCCTTGAAAATATGACTATTTTACTTAAACAAACGGCGAATATACTGCATTACCATTAACAAACAGCAAAATAAAACATTCTGCCGAGAAAATGAAGGTAGTGGCTATTGGTGTCAATACCGGTGATTCGTGCACCAGACGCCCACCGGCCCATTGCAACTACATACATCCAAAATCATCTCCTCCTTGAAAATATGACTATTTTACTTAAACAAACGGCGAATATACTGCATTACCATTCAGAAACAACAAAATAAAACATTCTGCCGAGAAAATGTAGGTAGTGGCTACAAGTGTCAAAACCGCTGAATCGTGGTTACCAGGCGCACAGCGGCCCATTGCAACTATATACATCCAAAATAATCTCCTCCTTGAAAATTTGATTATTTTACTTAAACAAACGGCGAATATACTGCATTACCATTAAGAAACAGCAAAATAAAACATTCTGCTGAGAAAATGATGGTAGTGGTTATAAGTGTCAAAACGGCTGAATCGTGGTTACCAAGCGCCTAGCGGCCCATTGCAACTATATACATACAAAATCATCTCCTCCTTGAAAATATGACTATTTTCCTTAAACAAACTGCGAAAATACTGAATTACCATTAAAAAACAGCAAAATAAAACATTCTGCCGAGAAAATGAAGGTAGTGGCTATCGGTGTCAAAACCGGTGATTCGTGCACCAGACGCCCACCGGCCCATTGCAACTATATACATCCAAAATCATCTCCTCCTTGAAAATATGACTATTTTACTTAAACAAACGGCAAATATACTGCATTACCATTATGAAACAGCAAAATAAAACATTCTGCCGTGAAAATGAAGGTAGTGGCTATTGGTGTCAATACCGGTGATTCGTGCACCAGACGCCCACCGGCCCATTGCAACTATATACATCCAAAATCATCTCCTCCTTGAAAATACGACTATTTTACTTAAACAAACGGCGAATATACAGCATTACCATTTAGAAACAGCAAATAAAACATTCTGCAGAGGAAATGAAGGTAGTGGCTATAAGTGTCAAAACCGCAGAATCATGGTTAGCAGGCGCCCAGCGGCCCATTGCAACTATATACATCCAAAATCATCTCCTCCTTGAAAATATGACTATTTTACTTAAACAAACGGCAATTATACTGCATTACCAATAAGAAACAGCAAAATAAAACATTCTGCGAGAAAATGAAGGTAGTGGTTATAAGTGTCAAAACGGCTGAATCGTGGTTACCAGGCGCCCAGCGGCCCATCGCAACTATATACATACAAAATCATCTCCTCCTTGAAAATATGACTATTTTCCTTAAACAAACTGCGAAAATACTGAATTACCATTAAAAAACAGCAAAATAAAACATTCTGCCGAGAAAATGAAGGTAGTGGCTATCGGTGTCAAAACCGGTGAATCGTGCACCAGACGCCCACCGGCCCATTGCAACTATATACATCCAAAATCATCTCCTCCTTGAAAATATGACTATTTTACTTAAACAAACGGCAAATATACTGCATTACCATTAAGAAACAGCAAAATAAAACATTCTGCCGTGAAAATGAAGGTAGTGGCTATTGGTGTCAATACCGGTGATTCGTGCACCAGACGCCCACCGGCCCATTGCAACTATATACATCCAAAATCATCTCCTCCTTGAAAATATGACTATTTTACTTAAACAAACGGCGAATATACAGCATTACCATTTAGAAACAGCAAAATAAAACATTCTGCCGAGGAAATGAAGGTAGTGGCTATAAGTGTCAAAACCGCAGAATCATGGTTAGCAGGCGCCCAGCGGCCCATTGCAACTATATACATCCAAAATCATCTCCTCCTTGAAAATATGACTATTTTACTTAAACAAACGGCGAATATTCTGCATTACCATTAAGAAACAGCAAAATGAAACATTCTGCCGAGAAAATGAAGGTAGTGGCTATAAGTGTCAAAACCGCTGAATCGTGGTTACCAGACGCCCAGCGGCCCATTGCAACTATATACATCCAAAATCATCTCCTCCTCGAGAATATGACTAATTTACTTAAACAAAGGGCGAATATACTGCATTACCATTAAGAAACAGCAAAATAAAACATTCTGCCGAGAAAATGAAGGTAGTGGCTATCGGTTTCAAAACCGGTGAATCGTGCACCAGACGCCCACCGGCCCATTGCAACTATATACACCCAAAATCATCTCCTCTTTGAAAATATGACTATTTTACTTAATCAAACGGCGAATATACTGCATTACCATTAAGAATCAGCAAAATAAAACATTCTGCCGAGAAAATGAAGGTAGTGGCTATAAGTGACAAAACCGCTGAATCATGGTTAGCAGGCGCCCAGCGGCCCATTGCAACTATATACATCCAAAATCATCTCCTCCTTGAAAATATGACTATTTTACTTAAACAAACGGCGAATATACTGCATTACCATTAACAAACAGCAAAATAAAACATTCTGCCGAGAAAATGAAGGTAGTGGCTATTGGTGTCAATACCGGTGATTCGTGCACCAGACGCCCACCGGCCCATTGCAACTACATACATCCAAAATCATCTCCTCCTTGAAAATATGACTATTTTACTTAAACAAACGGCGAATATACTGCATTACCATTCAGAAACAACAAAATAAAACATTCTGCCGAGAAAATGTAGGTAGTGGCTACAAGTGTCAAAACCGCTGAATCGTGGTTACCAGGCGCACAGCGGCCCATTGCAACTATATACATCCAAAATAATCTCCTCCTTGAAAATTTGATTATTTTACTTAAACAAACGGCGAATATACTGCATTACCATTAAGAAACAGCAAAATAAAACATTCTGCTGAGAAAATGATGGTAGTGGTTATAAGTGTCAAAACGGCTGAATCGTGGTTACCAAGCGCCTAGCGGCCCATTGCAACTATATACATACAAAATCATCTCCTCCTTGAAAATATGACTATTTTCCTTAAACAAACTGCGAAAATACTGAATTACCATTAAAAAACAGCAAAATAAAACATTCTGCCGAGAAAATGAAGGTAGTGGCTATCGGTGTCAAAACCGGTGATTCGTGCACCAGACGCCCACCGGCCCATTGCAACTATATACATCCAAAATCATCTCCTCCTTGAAAATATGACTATTTTACTTAAACAAACGGCAAATATACTGCATTACCATTATGAAACAGCAAAATAAAACATTCTGCCGTGAAAATGAAGGTAGTGGCTATTGGTGTCAATACCGGTGATTCGTGCACCAGACGCCCACCGGCCCATTGCAACTATATACATCCAAAATCATCTCCTCCTTGAAAATACGACTATTTTACTTAAACAAACGGCGAATATACAGCATTACCATTTAGAAACAGCAAAATAAAACATTCTGCAGAGGAAATGAAGGTAGTGGCTATAAGTGTCAAAACCGCAGAATCATGGTTAGCAGGCGCCCAGCGGCCCATTGCAACTATATACATCCAAAATCATCTCCTCCTTGAAAATATGACTATTTTACTTAAACAAACGGCAATTATACTGCATTACCAATAAGAAACAGCAAAATAAAACACTCTGCGAGAAAATGAAGGTAGTGGTTATATGTGTCAAAACGGCTGAATCGTGGTTACCAGGCGCCCAGCGGCCCATTGCAACTATATACATACAAAATCATCTCCTCCTTGATAATATGACTATTTTACTTAAACAAACTGCGAAAATACTGAATTACCATTAAAAAACAGCAAAATAAAACATTCTCCCGGGAAAATGAAGGTAGTGGCTATCGGTGTCAAAACCGGTGAATCGTGCACCAGACGCCCACCGGCCCATTGCAACTATATACATCCAAAATCATCTCCTACTTGAAAATATGACTATTTTACTTAAACAAACGGCGAATATACTGCATTACCATTAAGAAACAGCAAAAAAAAACATTCTGCCGTGAAAATGAAGGTAGTGGCTATTGGTGTCAATACCGGTGATTCGTGCACCAGACGCCCACCGGCCCATTGCAACTATATACATCCAAAATCATCTCCTCCTCGAAAATATGACTATTTTACTTAAACAAACGGCGAATATACTGCATTACCATTTAGAAACAGCAAAATAAAATATTCTGCCGAGGAAATGAAGGTAGTGGCTATAAGTTTCAAAACCGCTGAATCGTGGTTACCAGGCGCCCAGCGGCCCATTGCAACTATATACATCCAAAATCATCTCCTCCTTGAAAATATGACTATTTTACTTAAACAAACGGCGAATATACTGCATTACCATTAAGAAACAACAAAATAAAACATTCTGCCGAGAAAATGTAGGTAGTGGCTACAAGTGTAAAAACCGCTGAATCGTGGTTACCAGGCGCCCAGCGGCCCATTGCAACTATATACATCCAAAATCATCTCCTCCTTGAATATATGACTATTTTACTTAAACAAACGGCGAATATACTGCATTACCATTAAGAAACAGCAAAATAAAACATTCTGCCGAGGAAGTGAAGGTAGTGGCTATAAGTGTCAAAACCGCTGAATCGTGGTTACCAGGCGCCCAGCGGCCCATTGCAACTATATAATTTCAAAATCATCTCCTCCTTGAAAATATGACTATTTTACTTAAACAAACGGCGAATATCCTGCATTACCACTAAGAAACTGCAAAATAAAACATTCTGCCGAGAAAATGAAGGTAGTGGCTATCGGTGTAAATACCGGTGATACGTATACCAGACGCCCACCGGCCCATTGCAACTATACATCCAAAATCATCTCCTCCTTGAAAATATGACTATTTTACTTAAACAAACGGCGAATATACTGCATTACCATTAACAAATAACAAAATAAAACATTCTGCCGAGAAACTGAAGGTAGTGGCTATCGGTGTCAAAACCGGTGATTCGTGCACCAGACGCCCACCGGCCCATTGCAACTATATACATCCAAAATCATCTCCTCCTTGAAAATATGACAATTTTACTTAAACAAACGGCGAATATACTGCATTACCATTAAGAAACAGCAAAATAAAACATTCTGCCGAGAAAATGAAGGTAGTAGCTATCGGTGTCAAAACCGGTGAATCGTGCAACAGACGCCCACCGGCCCATTGCAAATATATACATCCAAAATCATCTCCTCCTTAAAAATATGACTATTTTACTTAAACAAACGGCGAATATACTGCATTACCATTAAGAAACAGCAAAATAAAACATTCTGCCAAGAAAATGAAGGTAGTGGCTATCGGTGTCAAAACCGGTGAATCGCGCACCAGATGCCCACCGGCCCATTGCAACTATATACATCCAAAATCATCTCCTTCTTGAAAATATGACTATTTTACTTAAACAAACGCCGAATATACTGCATTACCATTAAGAAACAGCAAAATAAAACATTCTGCCGAGAAAATGAAGGTAGTGGCTATAAGTGTCAAAACCGCTGAATCGTGGTTACCAGGCGCCCAGCGGCCCATTGCAACTATTTACATCCAAAATTATCTCCTCCTCGAAAAATGACTAATTTACTTAAACAAACGGAAAATATACTGCATTACCATTAAGAAACAGCAAAATAAAACATTCTGCCGAGAAAATGAAGGTAGTGGCTATCGGTGTCAATACCGATGATTCGTGCACCAGACGCCCACCGGCCCATTGCAACTATATACGTCCAAAATCATCTCCTCCTTGAAAATATGACTATTTTACTTAAACAAACGGCGAATATACTGCATTACCATTAAGAAAGAGCAAAATAAAACATTCTGCCGAGAAAGTGAAGGTAGTGGCTATAAGTGTCAAAACCGCTGAATCGTGGGTACCAGGCGCCCAGCGGCCCATTGCAACTACATACATCCAAAATCATCTACTCCTTGAAAATATGACTATTTTACTTAAACAAACGGCGAATATTCTGCATTACCATTAAGAAACAGCAAAATAAAACATTCTGCCGAGAAAATGAAGGTAGTGGTTATAAGTGTCAAAACCGCTGAATCGTGGTTACCAGGCGCCCAACGGCCCATTGCTACTATATACATCCAAAATCATCTCCTCCTCGAAAATATGACTAATTTACTTAAACAAACGGCGAATATACTGCATTACCATTAAGAAACAGCAAAATAAAACATTCTGCCGAGAAAATGAAGGTAGTGGCTATCGGTGTCAATACCGGTGATTCGTGCACCAGACGCCCACCGGCCCATTGCAACTATATACATCCAAAACATCTCCTCCTTGAAAATATGACTATTTTACTTAAACAAACGGCGAATATACTGCATTACCATTTAGAAACAGCAAAATAAAACATTCTGCCGAGGAAATGAAGGTAGTGGTTATAAGTGTCAAAACGGCTGAATCGTGGTTACCAGGCGCAAAGCGGCCCATTGCAACTATATACATCCAAAATCATCTCCTCCTTGAAAATATGACTATTTTACTTAAACAAACTGCGAAAATACTGAATTACCATTAAAAAACAGCAAAATAAAACATTCTGCCGAGAAAATGAAGGTAGTGGCTATAAGTGACAAAACCGCTGAATCGTGGTTACCAGGCGCCCAGCGGCCCATTGCAACTATGTACATCCAAAATCATCTCCTCCTTGAAAATATGACTATTTTACTTAAACAAACGGCGAATATACTGCATTACCATTAAGAAACAGCAAAATAAAACATTCTGCCGAGAAAGTGAAGGTAGTGGCAATAAGTGTCAAAACCGCTGAATCGTGGTTACCAAGCGCCCAGCGGCCCATTGCAACTACATACATCCAAAATCATCTCCTCCTTGAAATATGACAATTTTACTTAAACAAACGGCGAATATTCTGCATTACCAATAAGAAACAGCAAAATAAAACATTCTGCCGAGAAATGAAGGTAGTGGCTATCGGTGTCAAAACCGGTGAATCGTGCACCAGCCGGCACTGGCCCATTGCAACTATTTACATCCAAAATCATCTCCTCCTTGAAAAGATGACTATTTTACTTAAACAAACGGCGAATATACTGCATTACCATTAACAAACAGCAAAATAAAACATTCTGCCGAGAAAATGAAGGTAGTGGCTATTGGTGTCAATACCGGTGATTCGTGCACCAGACGCCCACCGGCCCATTGCAACTACATACATCCAAAATCATCTCCTCCTTGAAAATATGACTATTTTACTTAAACAAACGGCGAATATACTGCATTACCATTTAAAAACAGCAAATAAAACATTCTGCAGAGGAAATGAAGGTAGTGGCTATAAGTGTCAAAACCGCTGAATCGTGGTTACCAGGCGCCCAGCGGCCCATTGCAACTATATACATCCAAAATCATCTCCTCCTTGAAATTATGACTATTTTACTTAAACAAACGGCGAATATACTGCATTACCATTAAGAAACAACAAAATAAAACATTCTGCCGAGAAAATGTAGGTAGTGGCTACAAGTGTCAAAACCGCTGAATCGTGGTTACCAGGCGCCCAGCGGCCCATTGCAACTATAAACATCCAAAATAATCTCCTCCTTGAAAATTTGATTATTTTACTTAAACAAACGGCGAATATACTGCATTACCATTAAGAAACAGCAAAATAAAACATTCTGCTGAGGAAATGAAGGTAGTGGCTATAAGTGTCAAAACCGCTGAATCGTGGTTACCAGGCGCCCAGCGGCCCATTGCAACTATATACATCCAAAATCATCTCCTCCTTGAAAATATGACTATTTTACTTAAACAAACGGCGAATATACTGCATTACCATTAAGAAACAACAAAATAAAACATTCTGCCGAGAAAATGTAGGTAGTGGCTACAAGTGTCAAAACCGCTGAATCGTGGTTACCAGGCGCCCAGCGGCCCATTGCAACTATATACATCCAAAATAATCTCCTCCTTGAAAATTTGATTATTTTACTTAAACAAACGGCGAATATACTGCATTACCATTAACAAACAGCAAAATAAAACATTCTGCCGAGAAAATGAAGGTAGTGGCTATCGGTGTCATAACCGGTGAATCGTGCACCAGACGCCCACCGGCCCATTGCAACTATATACATCCAAAATTATCTCCTCCTTGAATATATGACTATTTTACTTAAACAAACGGCGAATATACTGCATTACCATTAAGAAACAGCAAAATAAAACATTCTGCCGAGAAAATGAAGGTTGTGGCTATTGGTGTCAATACCGGTGATTCGTGCACCAGACGCCCACCGGCCCATTGCAACTATATACATCCAAAATCATCTCCTCCTTGATAATATGACTATTTTACTTAAACAAACGGCGAATATACAGCATTACCATTTAGAAACAGCAAAATAAAACATTCTGCCGAGGAAATGAAGGTAGTGGCTATAAGTGTCAAAACCGCAGAATCATGGTTGGCAGGCGCCCAGCGGCCCATTGCAACTATATACATCCAAAATCATCTCCTCCTTGAAAATATGACTATTTTACTTAAACAAACGGCAATTATACTGCATTACCAATAAGAAACAGCAAAATAAAACATTCTGCCGAGAAAATGAAGGTAGTGGTTATAAGTGTCAAAACGGCTGAATCGTGGTTACCAGGCGCCCAGCGGCCCATTGCAACTATATACATACAAAATCATCTCCTCCTTGATAATATGACTATTTTACTTAAACAAACTGCGAAAATACTGAATTACCATTAAAAAACAGCAAAATAAAACATTCTGCCGGGAAAATGAAGGTAGTGGCTATCGGTGGCAAAACCGGTGAATCGTGCACCAGACGCCCACCGGCCCATTGCAACTATATACATCCAAAATCATCTCCTACTTGAAAATATGACTATTTTACTTAAACAAACGGCGAATATACTGCATTACCATTAAGAAACAGCAAAATAAAACATTCTGCCGTGAAAATGAAGGTAGTGGCTATTGGTGTCAATACCGGTGATTCGTGCACCAGACGCCCACCGGCCAATTGCAACTATATACATCCAAAATCATCTCCTCCTCGAAAATATGACTATTTTACTTAAACAAACGGCGAATATACTGCATTACCATTTAGAAACAGCAAAATAAAACATTCTGCCGAGGAAGTGAAGGTAGTGGCTATAAGTGTCAAAACCGCTGAATCGTGGTTACCAGGCGCCCAGCGGCCCATTGCAACTATATAATTCCAAAATCATCTCCTCCTTGAAAATATGACTATTTTACTTAAACAAACGGCGAATATACTGCATTACCACTAAGAAACTGCAAAATAAAACATTCTGCCGAGAAAATGAAGGTAGTGGCTATCGGTGTAAATACCGGTGATTCGTGCACCAGACGCCCACCGGCCCATTGCAACTATATACATCCAAAATCATCTCCTCCTTGAAAATATGACTATTTTACTTAAACAAACGGTGAATATACTGCATTACCATTAACAAATAACAAAATAAAACATTCTGCCGAGAAACTGAAGGTAGTGGTTATCGGTGTCAAAACCGGTGATTCGTGCACCAGACGCCCACCGGCCCATTGCAACTATATACATCCAAAATCATCTCCTCCTTGAAAATATGACAATTTTACTTAAACAAACGGCGAATATACCGCATTACCATTAAGAAACAGCAAAATAAAACATTCTGCCGAGAAAATGAAGGTAGTAGCTATCGGTGTCAAAACCGGTGAATCGTGCACCAGACGCCCACCGGCCCATTGCAAATATATACATCCAAAATCATCTCTTCCTTAAAAATATGACTATTTTACTTAAACAAACGGCGAATATACTGCATTACCATTAAGAAACAGCAAAATAAAACATTCTGCCAAGAAAATGAAGGTAGTGGCTATCGGTGTCAAAACCGGTGAATCGTGCACCAGACGCCCACCGGCCCATTGCAACTATATACATCCAAAATCATCTCCTTCTTGAAAATATGACTATTTTACTTAAACAAACGCCGAATATACTGCATTACCATTAAGAAACAGCAAAATAAAACATTCTGCCAAGAAAATGAAGGTAGTGGCTATAAGTGTCAAAACCGCTGAATCGTGGTTACCAGGCGCCCAGCGGCCCATTGCAACTATTTACATCCAAAATTATCTCCTCCTCGAAAATATGACTAATTTACTTAAACAAACGGAAAATATACTGCATTACCATTAAGAAACAGCAAAATAAAACATTCTGCCGAGAAAATGAAGGTAGTGGCTATCGGTGTCAATACCGATGATTCGTGCACCAGACGCCCACCGGCCCATTGCAACTATATACGTCAAAAATAATCTCCTCCTTGAAAATATGACTATTTTACTTAAACAAACGGCGAATATACTGCATTACCATTTAGAAACAGCAAAATAAAACATTCTGCCGAGGAAATGATGGTAGTGGCTATAAGTGTCAAACCCACTGAATCGTGGTTACCAGGCGCCCAGCGGCCCATTGCAAATATATACATCCAAAATCATCTCCTCCTTGAAAATATGACTATTTTACTTAAACAAACGGCGAATATACTGTATTACCACTAAGAAACAGCAAAATAAAACATTCTGCCGAGAAAATGAAGGTAGTGGCTATCGGTGTCAAAACCGGTGAATCGTGCACCAGACGCCCACTGGCCCATTGCAAATATTTACATCCAAAATCATCTCCTCTTTGAAAATATGACTATTTTACTTAAACAAACGGCGAATATACTGCAATACCATTAAGAAACAGCAAAATAAAACATTCTGAAAGAAAATGAAGGTAGTGGCTATCGGTGTCAAAACCGGTGAATCGTGCACCAGATGACCACCGGCCCATTGCAACTATTTACATCCAAAATCATCTCCTCCTTGAAAATATGACTATTTTACTTAAACAAACGGCGAATATACTGCATTACCATTAAGATACAGAAAAATAAAACATTCTGCCGAGAAAATGAAGGTAGTGGCTATCGGTGTCAAAACGGGTGATTCGTGCACCAGACGCCCACCGGCCCATTGCAACTATATACATCCAAAATCATCTCCTCCTTGAAAATATGACTATTTTACTTAAACAAACGGCGAATATACTGCATTACCATTAAGAAACAGCAAAATAAAACTTTCTGCCGAGAAAATGAAGGTAGTGGCTATCGGTGTCAAAACCGGTGAATCGTGCACCAGACGCCCACTGGCTCAATGCAACTATATACATCAAAAATCATCTCCTCCTTGAAAATATGACTATTTTACTTAAACAAACGGCGAATATTCTGCATTACCATTAAGAAACAGCAAAATAAAACATTCTGCCGAGAAAATGAAGGTAGTGGCTATAAGATTCAAAACAGCTGAATCGTGGTTACCAGGCGCGCAGCGGCCCATTGCAACTATAAACATCCAAAATCATCTCCTCCTTGAAAATATGACTATTTTATTTAAACTAACGGCGAATATACTGCATTACCATTAAGAAACAGCAAAATAAAACATTCTGCAGAGAAAATGAAGGTAGTGGCTATCGGTGTCAAAACCGGTGATTCGTGCACCAGATGCCCAGCGGCCCATTGCAACTATATACATCCAAAATCATCTCCTCCTTGAAAATATGTCTATTTTACTTAAACAAACGGTGAATATACTGCATTACCATTAAGAAAAAGCAAAATAAAACATTCTGCCGAGAAAATAAAAGTAGTGGCCATCGGTGTCAAAACCGGTGAATCGTGCACCAGACGCCCACCGGCCCATTGCAACTATTTACATCCAAAATCATCTCTTTCCTGAAAATATGACTATTTTACTTAAACAAACGGCGAATATACTGCATTACCATTCAGAAACAGCAAAATAAAACATTCTGCCGAGAAAATGAAGGTAGTGACTATCGGTGTCCAAACCGGTGATTCGTGCACCAGACGCCCACCGGCCCATTGCAACTATATACATCCAAAATCATCTCCTCCTTGAAAATATGTCTATTTTACTTAAACAAACGGCGAATATACTGCATTACCATTAAGAAACAGCAAAATAAAACATTCTGCCGAGAAAATGAAGGTAGTGGCTATCGGTGTCAAAACCGGTGAATCGTGCACCTGACGCCCACCGGCCCATTGCAACTATTTACATCCAAAATCATCTCCTCCTTGAAAATATGACTATTTTACTTAAACAAACGGCGAATATACTGCATTACCATTAAGAAACAGCAAAATAAAACATTCTGCCGAGAAAATGAAGGTAGTGGCTATAAGTGTCAAAACCGCTGAATCGTGGTTACCAGGCGCCCAGCGGAGCATTGCAACTATATACATCCAAAACCATCTCCTCCTTGAAAATATGACTATTTTACTTAAACAAACGGCGAATATACTGCATTACCATTAAGAAATAGCAAAATAAAACATTCTGCCGAGAAAATGAAGGTAGTGGCTATCGGTGTCCAAACCGGTGATGCGTGCACCAGACGCCCACCGGCCCATTGCAACTATATACATCCAAAAACCTCTCCTCCTTGAAAATATGTCTATTTTACTTAAACAAACGGCGAATATACTGCATTACCATTAAGAAACAGCAAAATAAAACATTCTGCCGAGAAAATGAAGGAAGTGACTATCGGTGTCAAAACCGGTGAATCGTGCACCTGACGCCCACCGGCCCATTGCAACTATTTACATCCAAAATCATCTCCTCCTTGATAATATGACTATTTTAGTTAACCAAACGGCGAATATACAGCATTACCATTTAGAAACAGCAAAATAAAACATTCTGCCGAGGAAATGAAGGTAGTGGCTATAAGTGTCAAAACCGCAGAATCATGGTTAGCAGGCGCCCAGCGGCCCATTGCAACTATATACATCCAAAATCATCTCCTCCTTGAAAATATGACTATTTTACTTAAACAAACGGCAATTATACTGCATTACCAATAAGAAACAGCAAAATAAAACATTCTGCCGAGAAAATGAAGGTAGTGGTTATAAGTGTCAAAACGGCTGAATCGTGGTTACCAGGCGCCCAGCGGCCCATTGCAACTATATACATACAAAAATCATCTCCTCCTTGATAATATGACTATTTTACTTAAACAAACTGCGAAAATACTGAATTACCATTAAAAAACAGCAAAATAAAACATTCTGCCGGGAAAATGAAGGTAGTGGCTATCGGTGTCAAAACCGGTGAATCGTGCACCAGACGCCCACCGGCCCATTGCAACTATATACATCCAAAATCATCTCCTACTTGAAAATATGACTATTTTACTTAAACAAACGGCGAATATACTGCATTACCATTAAGAAACAGCAAAAATAAAACATTCTGCCGTGAAAATGAAGGTAGTGGCTATTGTGTCAATACCGTGATTCGTGCACCAGACGCCCACCGGTCCATTGCAACTATATACATCCAAAATCATCTCCTCCTCGAAAATATGACTATTTTACTTAAACAAAACGGCGAATATACTGCATTACCATTTAGAAACAGCAAAATAAAACATTCTGCCGAGGAAATGAAGGTAGTGGCTATAAGTTTCAAAACCGCTGAATCGTGGTTACCAGGCGCCCAGCGGCCCATTGCAACTATATACATCCAAAATCATCTCCTCCTTGAAAATATGACTATTTTACTTAAACAAACGGCGAATATACTGCATTACCATTAAGAAACAACAAAATAAAACATTCTGCCGAGAAAATGTAGGTAGTGGCTAGAAGTGTAAAAACCGCTGAATCGTGGTTACCAGGCGCCCAGCGGCCCATTGCAACTATATACATCCAAAATCAACTCCTCCTTGAATATATGACTATTTTACTTAAACAAACGGCGAAAAAACTGCATTACCATTAAGAAACAGCAAAATAAAACATTCTGCCGAGGAAGTGAAGGTAGTGGCTATAAGTGTCAAAACCGCTGAATCGTGGTTACCAGGCGCCCAGCGGCCCATTGCAACTATATAATTCCAAAATCATCTCCTCCTTGAAAATATGACTATTTTACTTAAACAAACGGCGAATATACTGCATTACCACTAAGAAACTGCAAAATAAAACATTCTGCCGAGAAAATGAAGGTAGTGGCTATCGGTGTAAATACCGGTGATTCGTGCACCAGACGCCCACCGGCCCATTGCAACTATATACATCCAAAATCATCTCCTCCTTGAAAATATGACTATTTTACTTAAACAAACGGTGAATATACTGCATTACCATTAACAAATAACAAAATAAAAACATTCTGCCGAGAAACTGAAGGTAGTGGCTATCGGTGTCAAAACCGGTGATTCGTGCACCAGACGCCCACCGGCCCATTGCAACTATATACATCCAAAATCATCTCCTCCTTGAAAATATGACAATTTTACTTAACCAACGGCGAATATACCGCATTACCATTAAGAAACAGCAAAATAAAACATTCTGCCGAGAAAATGAAGGTAGTAGCTATCGTGTCAAAACCGGTGAATCGTGCACCAGACGCCCACCGGCCCATTGCAAATATATACATCCAAAATCATCTCCTCCTTAAAAATATGACTATTTCACTTAAACAAACGGCGAATATACTGCATTACCATTAAGAAACAGCAAAATAAAACATTCTGCCAAGAAAATGAAGGTAGTGGCTATCGGTGTCAAAACCGGTGAATCGTGCACCAGACGCCCACCGGCCCATTGCAACTATATACATCCAAAATCATCTCCTTCTTGATAAATATGACTATTTTACTTAAACAAACGCCGAATATACTGCATTACCATTAAGAAACAGCAAAATAAAACATTCTGCCAAGAAAATGAAGGTAGTGGCTATAAGTGTCAAACCGCTGAATCGTGGTTACCAGGCGCCCAGCGGCCCATTGCAACTATTTACATCCAAAATTATCTCCTCCTCGAAAATTATGACTAATTTTACTTAAACAAACGGAAAATATACTGCATTACCATTAAGAAACAGCAAAATAAAACATTCTGCCGAGAAATGAAGGTAGTGGCTATCGGTGTCAATACCGATGATTCGTGCACCAGACGCCCACCGGCCCATTGCAACTATATACATCCAAAATCATCTCCTCCTTGAAAATATGACTATTTTACTTAAACAAACGGTGAATATACTGCATTACCATTAACAAATAACAAAATAAAACATTCTGCCGAGAAACTGAAGGTAGTGGCTATCGGTGTCAAAACCGGTGATTCGTGCACCAGACGCCCACCGGCCCATTGCAACTATATACATCCAAAATCATCTCCTCCTTGAAAATATGACAATTTTACTTAAACAAACGGCGAATATACCGCATTACCATTAAGATACAGAAAAATAAAACTTTCTGCCGAGAAAATGAAGGTAGTGGCTATCGGTGTCAAAACGGGTGATTCGTGCACCAGACGCCCACCGGCCCATTGCAACTATATACATCCAAAATCATCTCCTCCTTGAAAATATGACTATTTTACTTAAACAAACGGCGAATATACTGCATTACCATTAAGAAACAGCAAAATAAAACATTCTGCCGAGAAATGAAGGTAGTGGCTATCGGTGTCAAAACCGGTGAATCGTGCACCAGACGCCCACTGGCTCAATGCAACTATATACATCAAAAATCATCTCCTCCTTGAAAATATGACTATTTTACTTAAACAAACGGCGAATATTCTGCATTACCATTAAGAAACAGCAAAATAAAACATTCTGCCGAAAAAATTAAGGAAGTGACTATCGGTGTCAAAACCGGTGAATCGTGCACCTGACGCCCACCGGCCCATTGCAACTATTTACATCCAAAATCATCTACTCCTTGAAAATATGACTATTTTAGTTAACCAAACGGCGAATATACTGCATTACCATTAAGAAACAGCAAAATAAAACATTCTGCAGAGAAAATGAAGGTAGTGGCTATCGGTGTCAAAACCGGTGATTCGTTGCACCAGATGCCCAGCGGCCCATTGCAACTATATACATCAAAATCATCTCCTCCTTGAAAATATGTCTATTTTACTTAAACAAACGGTGAATATACTGCATTACCATTAAGAAAAAGCAAAATAAAACATTCTGCCGAGAAAATAAAAGTAGTGGCCATCGGTGTCAAAACCGGTGAATCGTGCACCAGACGCCCACCGGCCCATTGCAACTATTTACATCCAAAATCATCTCTTTCCTGAAAATATGACTATTTTACTTAAACAAACGGCGAATATACTGCATTACCCATTAAGATACAGCAAAATAAAACATTCTGCCGAGAAAATGAAGGTAGTGGCTATCGGTGTCCCAAACCGGTGATTCGTGCACCAGACGCCCACCGGCCCATTGCAACTATATACATCCAAAATCATCTCCTCCTTGAAAATATGTCTATTTTACTTAAACAAACGGCGAATATACTGCATTACCATTAAGAAACAGCAAAATAAAACATTCTGCCGAGAAAATGAAGGTAGTGGCTATCGGTGTCAAAACCGGTGAATCGTGCACCTGACGCCCACCGGCCCATTGCAACTATTTACATCCAAAATCATCTCCTCCTTGAAAATATGACTATTTTACTTAAACAAACGGCGAATATACTGCATTACCATTAAGAAACAGCAAAATAAAACATTCTGCCGAGAAAATGAAGGTAGTGGCTATAAGTGTCAAAACCGCTGAATCGTGGTTACCAGGCAGCCCCAGCGGAGCATTGCAACTATATACATCCAAAACCATCTCCTCCTTGAAAATATGACTATTTTACTTAAACAAACGGCGAATATACTGCATTACCATTAAGAAATAGCAAAATAAAACATTCTGCCGAGATAATGAAGGTAGTGGCTATCGGTGTCCAAACCGGTGATGCGTGCACCAGACGCCCACCGGCCCATTGCAACTATATACATCCAAAAACATCTCCTCCTTGAAAATATGTCTATTTTACTTAAACAAACGGCGAATATACTGCATTACCATTAAGAAACAGCAAAATAAAACATTCTGCCGAAAAAATGAAGGAAGTGACTATCGGTGTCAAAACCGGTGAATCGTGCACCTGACGCCCACCGGCCCATTGCAACTATTTACATCCAAAATCATCTACTCCTTGAAAATATGACTATTTTAGTTAACCAAACGGCGAATATACTGCATTACCATTAAGAAACAGCAAAATAAAACATTCTGCCGACAAGATGAAGGTAGTGGCTATCGGTGTCAAAACCGGTGAATCGTACACCAGACGCCCACTGGCCCATTGCAACTATATACATCCAAAATCATCTCCTCCTTGAAAATAAGACTATTTTACTTAAACAAACGGCCAATATATTGCATTACCTTTAAGAAACAGCAAAATAAAACATTCTGCCGAGAAAATGAGGGCAGTGGCTATCGGTGTCAAAACCGGTGATTCGTGCACCAGACGCCCAGCGGCCCAAATCAACTATATACATCCAAAGTCATCTCCTCCTTGAATATATGACTATTTTACTTAAACAAACGGCGAATATTCTGCATTACCATTAAGAAACGGCAAAATCAAACATTCTGCCGAGAAAATGAAGGTAGTGGCTATCGGTGTCAAAACCGGTGATTCGTGCACCAGACGCCACCGGCCCATTGCAACTATATACATCCAAAATCATCTCCTCCTTGAAAATATGACTATTTTACTTAAACAAACGGCGAATATACTGCATTACCATTAAGGAACAGCAAAATGCAACATTCTGCCGAGAAAATGAAGGTAGTGGCTATAAGTGTCAAAACCGCTGAATCGTGGTTACCAGGCGCCCAGCGGCCCATTGCAACTATATACATCCAAAATCATCTCCTCCTTGAAAATATGTCTATTTTACTTAAACAAACGGTGAATATACTGCATTACCATTAAGAAAAAGCAAAATAAAACATTCTGCCGAGAAAATGAAGGTAGTGGCCATCGGAGTCAAAACCAGTGAATCGTGCACCAGACGCCCACTGGCCCATTGCAACTATTTACATCCAAAATCATCTCCTCCTTGAAAATATGACTATTTTACTTAAACAAAGAGCGAATATACTGCATTACCATTAAGAAACAGCAAAATAAAACATTCTGCCGAGAAAATGAAAGTAGTGGCTATAAGTGTCAAAACCGCTGAATCGTGGTTACCAGGCGCCCAGCGGCACATTGCAACTATATACATCCAAAATCATCTCCTCCTTGAAAATATGACTATTTTACTTAAACAAACGGCGAATATTCTGCATTACCATTAAGAAACGGCAAAATCAAACATTCTGCCGAGAAAATGAAGGTAGTGGCTATCGGTGTCAAAACCGGTGATTCGTGCACCAGACGCCCACCGGCCCATTGCAACTATACATCCAAAATCATCTCCTCCTTGAAAATATGACTATTTTACTTAAACAAACGGCGAATATACTGCATTACCATTAAGGAACAGCAAAATGCAACATTCTGCCGAGAAAATGAAGGTAGTGGCTATAAGTGTCAAAACCGCTGAATCGTGGTTACCAGCGCCCAGCGGCCCATTGCACTATATACATCCAAAATCATCTCCTCCTTGAAAATATGACTATTTTACTTAAACAAACGGCGAATATACTGGATTACCATTAAGAAACAGCAAAATAAAAACATTCTGCGAGAAAATGTAGTGGCTATCGGTGTCAAACCGGTGATTCGTGAACTAGACGCCCACCGGCCCATTGCAACTATATACATCCAAAAACATCTCCTCCTTGAAAATATGTCTATTTTACTTAAACAAACGGCGAATATACTGCATTACCATTAAGAAACAGCAAAAATAAAACATTCTGCCGAGAAAATGAAGGTAGTGACTATCGGTGTCAAAACCGGTGAATCGTGCACCTGACGCCCACCGGCCCATTGCAACTATTATCATCCAAAATCATCTACTCCTTGAAAATATGACTATTTTACTTAACCAAACGGCGAATATACTGCATTACCATTAACAAACAGCAAAATAAAACATTCTGCCGACAAGATGAAGGTAGTGGCTATCGGCGTCAAAACCGGTGAATCGTACACCAGACGCCCACTGGCCCATTGCAACTATATACATCCACAATCATCTCCTCCTTGAAAATATGACTATTTTACTTAAACAAACGGCGAATATACTGCATTACCTTTAAAGAAACAGCAAAATAAAACATTCTGCCGAGAAAATGAGGGTAGTGGCTATCGGTGTCAAAACCGGTGATTCGTGCCCCAGACGCCCAGCGGCCCAAATCAACTATATACATCCAAAAGTCATCTCCTCCTTGAATATATGACTATTTTACTTAAACAAACGGCGAATATTCTGCATTACCATTAAGAAACGGCAAAATCAAACATTCTGCCGAGAAAATGAAGGTAGTGGCTATCGGTGTCAAAACCGGTGATTCGTGCACCAGACGCCCACCGGCCCATTGCAACTATATACATCCAAAATCATCTCCTCCTTGAAAATATGACTATTTTACTTAAACAAACGGCGAATATACTGCATTACCATTAAGGAACAGCAAAATGCAACATTCTGCCGAGAAAATGAAGGTAAGGGCTATAAGTGTCAAAACCGCTGAATCGTGGTTACCAGGCGCCAGCGGCCCATTGCAACTATATACATCCAAAATCATCTCCTCTTGAAAATATGTCTATTTTACTTAAACAAACGGTGAATATACTGCATTACCATTAAGAAAAAGCAAAATAAAACATTCTGCGAGAAAATGAAGGTAGTGGCCATCGAGTCAAAACCGGTGAATCGTGCACCAGACGCCCACTGGCCCATTGCAACTATTTACATCCAAAATCATCTCCTCCTTGAAAATATGACTATTTTACTTAAAACAAACAGCGAATATACTGCATTACCATTAAGAAACAGCAAAATAAACATTCTGCCAAGAAAATGAAAGTAGTGGCTATAAGTGTCAAAACCGCTGAATCGTGGTTACCAGGCGCCCAGCGGCCCATTGCAACTATATACATCCAAAATCATCTCCTCCTTGAAAATATTGACTATTTTACTTAAACAAACGGCGAATATTCTGCATTACCATTAAGAAACGGCAAAATCAAACATTCTGCGAGAAAATGAAGGTAGTGGCTATCGGTGTCAAAACCGGTGAATCGTACACCAGACGCCCACACTGGCCCATTGCAACTATATACATCCAAAATCATCTCCTCCTTGAAAATATGACTATTTTACTTAAACAAACGGCCAATATATTGCATTACCTTCAAGAAACAGCAAATAAAACATTCTGCTAAGAAAATGAGGGCAGTGGCTATCGGTGTCAAAACCGGTGATTCGTGCACCAGACGCCCTGCGGCCCAAATCAACTATATACATCCAAAGTCATCTCCTCCTTGAATATATGACTATTTACTTAAACAAACGGCGAATATTCTGCATTACCATTAAGAAACGGCAAATTCAAACATTCTGCCGAGAAAATGAAGGTAGTGGCTATCGGTGTCAAAACCGGTGATTCGTGCACCAGACGCCCACACGGCCCATTGCAACTATATACATCCAAAATCATCTCCTCCTTGAAAATATGACTATTTTACTTAAACAAACGGCGAATATACTGCATTACCATTAAGGAACAGCAAAATGCAACATTCTGCCGAGAAAATGAAGTAGTGGCTATAAGTGTCAAAACCGCTGAATCGTGGTTACCAGGCGCCCAGCGGCCCATTGCAACTATATACATCCAAAATCATCTCCTCCTTGAAAATATGTCTATTTTACTTAAACAAACGGTGAATATACTGCAATACGATTAAGAAAAAGCAAAATAAAACATTCTGCCGAGAAAATGAAGGTAGTGGCCATCGGAGTCAAAACCAGTGAATCGTGCACCAGACGCCCCCTGGCCCATTGCAAACTATTACATCCAAAATCATCTCCTCCTTGAAAATATGACTATTTACTTAAACAAAGAGCGAATATACTGCATTACCATTAAGAAACAGCAAAATAAAACATTCTGCCGAGAAAATGAAAGTAGTGGCTATAAGTGTCAAAACCGCTGAATCGTGGTTACTAGGCGCCCAGCGGCCCATTGCAACTATATACATCCAAAATCATCTCCTCCTTGAAAATATGACTATTTTACTTAAACAAACGGCGAATATTCTGCATTACCATTAAGAAACGGCAAAATCAAACATTCTGCCGAGAAAATGAAGGTAGTGGCTATCGGTGTCAAAACCGGTGATTCGTGCACCAGACGCCCACCGGCACATTGCAACTATATACATCCAAAATCATCTCCTCCTTGAAAATATGACTATTTTACTTAAACAAACGGCGAATATACTGCATTACCATTAAGGAACAGCAAAATGCAACATTCTGCCGAGAAAATGAAGGTAGTGGCTATAAGTGTCAAAACCGCTGAATCGTGGTTACCAGGCGCCCAGCGGCCCATTGCAACTATATACATCCAAAATCATCTCCTCCTTGAAATATGACTATTTTACTTAAACAAACGGCGAATATACTGGATTACCATTAAGAAACAGCAAAATAAAACATTCTGCCGAGAAAATGAAAGTAGTGGCTATCGGTGTCAAACCGGTGATTCGTGAACTAGACGCCCCACGGCCCATTGCAACTATATACATCCAAAAACATCTCCTCCTTGAAAATATGTCTATTTTACTTAAACAAACGGCGAATATACTGCATTACCATTAAGAAACAGCAAAATAAAACATTCTGCCGAGAAAATGAAGGTAGTGACTATCGGTGTCAAAACCAGTGAATCGTGCACCTGACGGCCACCGGCCCATTGCAACTATTTACATCCAAACCATCTACTCCTTGAAAATATGACTATTTTACTTAACCAAACGGCGAATATACTGCATTACCATTAACAAACAGCAAAATAAAACATTCTGCCGACAAGATGAAGGTAGTGGCTATCAGCGTCAAAACCGGTGAATCGTACACCAGACGCCCACTGGCCCATTGCAACTATATACATCCAAAAATCATCTCCTCCTTGAAAATATGACTATTTTACTTAAACAAACGGCGAATATACTGCATTACCTTTAAGAAACAGCAAAATAAAACATTCTGCCGAGATAATGAGGGTAGTGGCTATCGGTGTCAAAACCGGTGATTCGTGCCCCAGACGCCCAGCGGCCCAAATCAACTATATACATCCAAAGTCATCTCCTCCTTGAATATATGACTATTTTACTTAAACAAACGGCGAATATTCTGCATTACCATTAAGAAACAGCAAAATCAAACATTCTGCCGAGAAAATGAAGGTAGTGGCTATCGGTGTCAAAACCGGTGATTCGTGCACCAGACGCCCACCGGCCCATTGCAACTATATACATCCAAAATCATCTCCTCCTTGAAAATATGACTATTTTACTTAAACAAACGGCGAATATACTGCATTACCATTAAGGAACAGCAAAAATGCAACATTCTGCCGAGAAAATGAAGGTAGTGGCTATAAGTGTCAAAACCGCTGAATCGTGGTTACCAGGCGCCCAGCGGCCCATTGCAACTTATATACATCCAAAATCATCTCCTCCTTGAAAATATGTCTATTTTACTTAAACAAACGGTGAATATACTGCATTACCATTCAGAAAAAGCAAAATAAAACATTCTGCCGAGAAAATGAAGGTAGTGGCCATCGGAGTCAAAACCGGTGAATCGTGCACCAGACGCCCACTGGCCCATTGCAACTATTTACATCCAAAATCATCTCCTCCTTGAAAATATGACTATTTTACTTAAACAAACAGCGAATATACTGCATTACCATTAAGAAACAGCAAAATAAAACATTCTGCCGAGAAAATGAAGGTAGTGGCTATCGGTGTCAAAACCTGTGAATCGTGCACCAGACGCCCACCGGCCCATTGCAACTATTTACACCCAAAATCATCTCCTCCTTGAAAATATGACTATTTTACTTAAACAAACGGCGAATATACTGCATTACCATTAAGAAACTGCAAAATAAACGTTCTGCCGAGTTAATGAAGATAGTGGCTATCGGTGTCAAAACCGGTGATTCCAGCACCAGACGCCCACCTGCCCATTGCAACTATATCCATCCAAAATCATCTCCTCCTTGAAAATATGACTATTTTACTTAAACAAACGGCGAATATACTGCATTACCATTAAGAAACAGCAAAATAAAACATTCTGCCGATAAGATGAAGGTAGTGGCTATCGGTGTCCAAACTGCTGAATCGTGGTTACCAGGCGCCCAGCGGCCCATTGCAACTATATACATCCAAAATTATCTCCTCCTTGAATATATGACTATTTTACTTAAACAAACGGCGAATATACTGCATTACCATTAAGAAACAGCAAAATAAAACATTCTGCCGAGAAAATGAAGGTAGTGGCTATCGGTGTCCAAACCGGTGTTTCGTGCACCAGACGCCCACCGGCCCATTGCAACTATATACATCCAAAATCATCTCCTCCTTGAAAATATGACTACTTTACTTAAACAAACGGCGAATATACTGCATCACCATTAAGAAACAGCAAAATAGAACATTCTGCCGAGAAAATGAAGGTAGTGGCTATAAGTGTCAAAACTGCTGAATCGTGGTTACCAGGCGCCCAAACGGCCAATTGCAACTATATACATCCAAAATCATCTCCTCCTCGAAAATATGACTAATTTACTTAAACAAATGGCGAATATACTGCATTACCATTAAGAAACAGCAAAATAAAACATTCTGCCGAGAAAATGAGGTAGTGGCTATCGGTGTCAAACCGGTGAATCGTGCACCAGACGCCCACCGGCCCATTGCAACTATTTACATCCAAAATCATCTCCTCCTTGAAAATATGACAATTTTACTTAAACAAACGGCGAATATAGTGCATCACCATTAAGAAACAGCAAAATAAAACATTCTGCCGAGAGAATGAAGGTAGTGGCTATAAGTGTCAAAACCGCTGAATCGTGGTTACCAGGCGCCCAGCGGCCCATTGCAACTATATACATCCAAAATCATCTCCTCCTTGAAAATATGACTATTTTACTTAAACAAACGGCGAATATACTGCATTTCCATTAAGAAACAGCAAAATAAAACATTCTGCCGAGAAAATGAAGGTAGTGGCTATCGGTGTCCAAACCGGTGATTCGTGCAACAGACGCCCACCGGCCCATTGCAACTATATACATCCAAAATCATCTCCTCCTTGAAAATACGTCTATTTTACTTAAACAAACGGCGAATTAACTGCATTACCATTAAGAAACAGCAAAATAAAACATTCTGCCGAGAAAATGAAGGTAGTGGCTATCGGTGTCAAAACCGGTGAATCGTGCACCTGACGCCCACCGTCCCATTGCAACTATTTACATCCAAAATCATCTCCTCCTTGAAAATATGTCTATTGTACTTAAACAAACGGCGAATATACTGCATTACCATTAAGAAACAGCAAAATAAAACATTCTGCCGAGAAAATGAAGGTAGTGGCTATAAGTGTCAAAACCGCTGAATCGTGGTTCCCAGGCGCCCAACGGCCCATTGCAACTATATACATCCAAAATCATCTCCTCCTCGAAAAATATGACTAAGTTACTTAAACAAATGGCGAATATACTGCATTAGCATTAAGAAACAGCAAAATAAAACATTCTGCCGAGAAAATGAAGGTAGTGGCTATCGGTGTCAAAACCGGTGAATCGTGCACCTGACGCCCACCGGCCCATTGCAACTATTTACATCCAAAATCATCTCCTCCTTGAAAATATGACTATTTTACTTAACCAAACGGCGAATATACTGCATTACCATTAAGAAACAGCAAAATAAAACATTCTGCCGATAAGATGAAGGTAGTGGCTATCGGTGTCAAAACCGGTGAATCGTACACCAGACGCCCACTGGCCCATTGCAACTATATACATCCAAAATCATCTCCTCCTTGAAAATATGACTATTTTACTTAAACAAACGGCGAATATACTGCATTACCTTTAAGAAAACAGCAAAATAAAACATTCTGCCGAGAAAATGAGGGTAGTGGCTATCGGTGTCAAAACCGGTGATTCGTGCACCAGACGCCCAGCGGCCCAAATCAACTATATACATCCAAAGTCATCTCCTCCTTGAAAATATGACTATTTTACTTAAACAAACGGCGAATATACTGCATTACCATTAAGAAACAGCAAAATCAAACATTCTGCCGAGAAAATGAAGGTAGTGCAATCGGTGTCAAAACCGGTGATTCGTGCACCAGACGCCCACCGGCCCATTGCTACTATATACATCCAAAAATCATCTCCTCCTTGAAAATATGACTATTTTACTTAAACAAACAGCGAATATACTGCATTACCATTAAGAAACAGCAAAATAAAACATTCTGCCGAGAAAATGAAGGTAGTGGCTATCGGTGACAAAACGGTGAATCGTGCACCTGACGCCCACCGGCCCATTGCAACTATTTACATCCAAAATCATCTCCTCCTTGAAAATATGACTATTTTACTTAAACAAACGGCGAATATACTGCATCACCATTAAGATACAGCAAAATAAAACATTCTGCCAAGAAAATGAAGGTAGTGGCTATAAGTGTCAAAACCGCTGAATCGTGGTTACCAGGCGCCCAACG
>JAOYRU010000650.1:0-38275 GCA_026315105.1 Locusta migratoria
TTTTCAAGGAGGAGATGATTTTGGATGTATATGGTTGCAATGCACCGCTGGTGGCCTGGAAACGACGATTCTGCGGTTTTGACACTCATAGCCACTACCTTAATTTTCTCGGCAGAATGATTTATTTTGCTGTTTCTGAATGGTAATACAGTATATTCGCTGTTTGCTTTAAGTAAAATAGTCATATTTTCAAGGAGGAGATGATTTTGGATGTATATAGTTGCAATGGGCCGCTGGGCGCCAGGTGACCACGATTCAGCGGTTTTGACACTGATTGCCACTACCTTAATTTTCTCGGCAGAATGATTTATTTTTGCTGTTTCTGAATGGTAATGCAGTATATTCGCTGTTTGTTTAAGTAAAATAGTCATATTTTCAAGGAGGAGATGATTTTGGATGTATATAGTTGCAATGGGCCGCTGGGCGCCTGGAAACCACGATTCAGCGGTTTTGACACTTATAGCCACTACCTTAATTTTCTCGGCAGAATGATTTATTTTGCTGCTTCTGAATGGTAATACAGTATATTCGCTGTTTGTTTAAAGTAAAATAGTCATATATTCAAGGAGGAGATGATTTTGGATGTATATAGTTGCAATGGGCCGCTGGGCGCCAGGTGACCACGATTCAGCGGTTTTGACACTGATTGCCACTACCTTAATTTTCTCGGCAGAATGATTTATTTTGCTGTTTCTGAATGGTAATGAAGTATATTCCGCCGTTTGTTTAAGTAAAATAGTCATATTTTCAAGGAGGAGATGATTTTGGAGGTATATAGTTGCAATGGGCCGCTGGGCGCCAGGTGACACAATTCAGCGGTTTTTGACACTGATTGCCACTACCTTAATTTTCTCGCAAAATGTTTTATTTTGCTGTTTCTTAATGGTAATGCAGTAATATTCGCCGTTTGTTTAAGTAAAATAGTCATATTTTAAAGGAGGAGATGACTTTGGATGTATATAGTTGCAATGAGCCGCTGGGCGCCTGGAAACCACGATTTAGCGGTTTTGACACTTATAGCCACTACCTTAATTTTCTCGGCAGAATGATTTATTTTGCTGTTTCTGAATGGTAATACAGTATATTCGCTGTTTGTTTAAGTAAAATAGTCATATTTTCAAGGAGGAGATGATTTTGGATGAGTATAGTTGCAATGGGCCGCTGGGCGCCAGGTGACCACGATTCAGCGGTTTTGACACTGATTGCCACTACCTTAATTTCCTCGGCAGAATGATTTATTTTGCTGTTTCTGAATGGTAATCCAGTATATTCGCTGTTTGTTTTAAGTAAAAATAGTCGTATTATCAAGGAGGAGATGATTTTGGATGTATATAGTTGCAATGGGCCGCTGGGCGCCTGGATACCACGATTCAGCGGTTTTGACACTTATAGCCACTACCTTAATTTTCTCGGCAGAATGATTTATTTTGCTGTTTCTGAATGGTAATACAGTATATTCGCTGTTTGTTTAAGTAAAATAGTCATATATTCAAGGAGGAGATGATTTTGGATGTATATAGTTGCAATGGGCCGCTGGGCGCCAAGTGACCACGATTCAGCGGTTTTGACACTGAGTGCCACTACCTTAATTTTCTCGGCAGAATGATTTATTTTGCTGTTTCTGAATGGTAATGTTAGTATATTCGCCGTTTGTTTAAGTAAAATAGTCATATTTTTCAAGGAGGAGATGATTTTGGAGGTATATAGTTGCAATGGGCCGCTGGGCGCCAGGTGACCACGATTTCAGCGGTTTTGACACTGATTGCCACTACCTTAATTTTCTCGCAAAATGTTTTATTTTGTAGTTTCTGAATGGTAATGCAGTATATTCGCCGTTTGTTTAAGTAAAATAGTCATATTTTAAAGGAGGAGATGACTTTGGATGTATATAGTTGCAATGAGCCGCTGGGCGCCTGGAAACCACGATTCAGCGGTTTTGACACTTATAGCCACTCTACCTTAATTTTCTCGGCAGAATGATTTTATTTTGCTGTTTCTGAATGGTAATACAGTATATTCGCTGTTTGTTTAAGTAAAATAGTCATATTTTCAAGGAGGAGATGATTTTGGATGTATATAGTTGCAATGGGCCGCTGGGCGCCAGGTGACCACGATTCAGCGGTTTTGACACTGATTGCCACTACCTTAATTTTCTCGGCAGAATGATTTATTTTGCTGTATCTGAATGGGTAATGCAGTTATATTCGCCGTTTGTTTAAGTAAAATAGTCATATTTTCAAGGAGGAGATGATTTAGGATGTATATAGTTGCAATGGGCCGCTGGGCGCCAGGTGACCACGATTCAGCGGTTTTGACACATTGCCACTACCTCAATTTTCCCGGCAGAATGATTTATTTTGCTGTTTCTGAATGGTAATGCAGTACGTTCGCTGTTTGTTTAAGTAAAATAGTATATTTTCAAGGAGGAGATGATTTTGGATGTATATAGTTGCAATGGGCCGCTGGTCGCCTGGGAAACGACGATTCAGCGGTTTTGACACTGATTGCCACTACCTTAATTTTTTCGGCAGAATGATTTATTTTGCTGTTTCTGAATGGTATACAGTACATTCGCTGTTTGTTTAAAGTAAACTAGTCATATTTTCAAGGAGGGAGATGATTTGTTGGATGTATATAGTTGCAATGGGCCGCTGGGCGCCAGGTGACGCACGATTCAGCGGTTTTGACACTGATTGCCACTACCTTAATTTTCTCGGCAGAATGATTTATTTTTGCTGTTTCTGAATGGTAATACAGTATATTCGCTGTTTGTTTAAGTAAAATAGTCATATTTTCAAGGAGGAGATGATTTTGGATGTATATGGTTGCAATGCGCCTCTGGTCGCCTGGAAACGACGATTCTGCGGTTTTGACACTCATAGCCACTACCTTAATTTTCTCGGCAGAATGATTTATTTTGCTGTTTCTGATTGGTAATACGGTATATTCGCTGTTTGTTTAAGTAAAATAGTCATATTTTCAAGGAGGAGATGATTTTGGATGTATATAGTTGCAATGGGCCGCTGCGCGCCTGGAAAACCACGATTCAGCGGTTTTTGACACTTATAGCCACTACCTTAATTTTCTCGGCAGAATGAATTTATTTTGCTGTTTCTGAATGGTAAAACAGTATAATTCGCTGTTTGTTTAAGTAAAATAGTCATATTTTCAAGGAGGAGATGATTTTGGATGTATATAGTTGCAATGGGCCGCTGGACGCCTGGAAAAGACGATTCAGCGGTTTTTGACACTGATTGCCACTACCTTAATTTTCTCGGCAGAATGATTTATTTTGCTGTTTCTGAATGGTAATACAGTATATTCACTGTTTGTTTAAGTAAAATAGTCATATTTTCAAGGAGGAGATGATTTTGGATGTATATAGTTGTAATGGGCCGCTGGGCGCCAGGTGACCACGGATCAGCGGTTTTGACACTGATTGCCACTACCTTAATTTTCTCGGCAGAATGACTTTATTTTGCTGTTTCTGAATGGTAATCCAGTATATTCGCTGTTTGTTTAAGTAAAATAGTCATATTTTCAAGGAGGAGATGATTTTGGATGTATATAGTTGCAATGGGCCGCTGGGCGCCAAGTGACCACGATTCAGCGGTTTTGACACTGATTAGCCACTACCTTAATTTTCTTGCAGAATGATTTATTTTGCTGTTTCTGAATGGTAATACAGTATATTCGCTGTTTGTTTAAGTAAAATAGTCATATTTTAAAGGAGGAGATGATTTTGGATGTATATAGTTGCAATGGGCCGCTGGGCGCCTGGAAACCACGATTCAGCGGTTTTGACACTTATAGCCACTACCTTAATTTTCTCGCAGAATGATTTATTTAGCTGTTTCTGAATGGTAATACAGTATATTCGCTGTTTGTTTAAGTAAAATAGTCATATTTTCAAGGAGGAGATGATTTTGGATGTAATATAGTTGCAATGGGCCGCTGGTCGCCTGGAAACGACGATTCAGCGTTTTTGACACTGATTGCCACTACCTTAATTTTCTCGGCAGAATGATTTATTTTGCTGTTTCCTAATGGTAAATACAGTATATTCGCTGTTTGTTTAAGTATAATAGTCATATTTTCAAGGAGGAGATGATTTTGGATGTATATAGTTGCAATGGCCCGCTGGGCGCCAAGTGACCTCACGATTCAGCGGTTTTGACACTGATTGCCACTACCCTTAATTTTCTCGGCAGAATGATTTATTTTGCTGTTTCTGAATGCTAATACAGTATATTCGCTGTTTGTTTAAGTAAAATAGTCATATTTTCAAGGAGGAGATGATTTTGGATGTATATAGTTGCAATGGGCCGCTGGGGCGCCTGGAAACCACGATTCAGCGGTTTTGACACTTATAGCCACTACCTTAATTTTCTCGGCAGAATGACTTTATTTTGCTGTTTCTGAATGGTAATACAGTATATTCGCTGTTTATTTAAGTAAAATAGTCATATTTTCAAGGAGGAGATGATTTGGATGTATATAGTTGCAATGGCCCCGCTGGGCGCCAAGTGACCACGATTCAGCGGTTTTGACACTGATTGCCACTACCTTAATTTTCTCGCAGAATGATTTATTTTGCTGTTTCTGAATGCTAATACAGTATATTCGCTGTTTGTTTAAGTAAAATAGTCATATTTTCAAGGAGGAGATGATTTTGGATGTATATAGTTGCAATGGGGCCGCTGGGCGCCTGGAAAACCACGATTCAGCGGTTTTGACACTTATAGCCACTACCCTTAATTTCTCTCGGCAGAATGATTTATTTTGCTGTTTCTGAATGGTAAATACAGTATATTCGCTGTTTATTTAAGTAAAATAGTCATATTTTCAAGGAGGAGATGATTTTTGGATGTATATAGTTGCAATGGGCCGCTGGGCGCCAGGTGACCACGATTCAGCGGTTTTCGACACTGATTGCCACTACCTTAATTTTCTCGGCAGAATGATTTATTTTGCTGTTTCTGAATGGTAATACAGTACATTCGCTGTTTGTTTAAGTAAAATAGTCATATTTTCAAGGAGGAGATGATTTTGGATGTATATAGTTGCAATGGGGCGCTGGTCGCCTGGAAACGACGATTCAGGCGGTTTTGACACTGATTGCCACTACCTTAATTTTCTCGGCAGAATGATTTGTTTTGCTGTTTCTGAATGGTAATCCAATATATTCGCTGTTTGTTTAAGTAAAATAGTCATATTTTCAAGGAGGAGATGATTTTGGATGTATATAGTTGCAAATGGGCCGCTGGGTGCCAAGTGACCACGATTCAGCGGTTTTGACACTGATTGCCACTACCTTAATTTTTCTTGGCAGAATGATTTATTTTGCTGTTTCTGAATGGTAATACAGTATATTCGCTGTTTGTTTAAGTAAAATAGTCATATTTTAAAGGAGGAGATGATTTTGGATGTATATAGTTGCAATGGGCCGCTGGGCGCCTAGAAACCACGATTCAGCGGTTTTGACACTTATAGCCACTACCTTAATTTTCTCGGCAGAATGATTTATTTTGCTGTTTCTGAATGGTAATACAGTATATTCGCTGTTTGTTTAAGTAAAATAGTCATATTTTCAAGGAGGAGATGATTTTAAATGTATTATAGTTGCAATGGGCCCGCTGGTCGCCTGGAAACGACGATTCAGCGGTTTTGACACTGATTGCCACTACCTTAATTTTCTCGGCAGAATGATTTATTTTGCTGTTTCTGAATGGTAATCCAGTATATTCGCTGTTTTGTTTAAGTAAAATAGTCATATTTTCAAGGAGGAGAATGATTTTGGATGTATAATAGTTGCAATGCGCCGCTGGGCGCCAAGTGACCACGATTCAGCGGTTTTGACACTGATTGCCACTACCTTAATTTTCCTCGGCAGAATGATTTATTTTGCTGTTTCTGAATGCTAATACAGTATATTCGCTGTTTGTTTAAGTAAAATAGTCATATTTTAAAGGAGGAGATGATTTTGGATGTATATAGTTGCAATGGGCCGCTGGGCGCCTGGAAACCACGATTCAGCGGTTTTGAAACTTATAGCCACTTACCTTAATTTTCTCGGCAAAATGATTTATTTTGCTGTTTCTGAATGGTAATACCAGTATATTCGCTGTTTGTTTAAGTAAAATAGTCATATTTTTCAAGGAGGAGATGATTTTGGATGTATATAGTTGCAATGGGCCGCTGGGCGCCAGGTGACCACGATTCAGCGGTTTTGACACTGATTGCCACTACCTTAATTTTCTCGGCAGAATGATTTGTTTGCTGTTTCTGAATGGTAATCCAGTATATTCGCTGTTTGTTTAAGTAAAATAGTCATATTTTCAAGGAGGAGATGATTTTGGATGTATATAGTTGCAATGGGCCGCTGGGCGCCAAGTGGACCACGATTCAGCGGTTTTTGACACTGATTGCCACTACCTTAATTTTCTCGGCAGAATGATTTATTTTGCTGTTTCTGAATGGTAATACAGTATATTCGCTGTTTGTTTAAGTAAAATAGTCATATTTTAAAGGAGGAGATGATTTTGGATGTATATAGTTGCAATGGGCCGCTGGGCGCCTGGAAACCACGATTCAGCGGTTTTGACACTTATAGCCACTACCTTAATTTTCTCGGCAGAATGATTTATTTTGCTGTTTCTGAATGGTAATACGGTATATTCGCTGTTTGTTTAAGTAAAATAGTCATATTTTCAAGGAGGAGATGATCTTGGATGTATATAGTTGCAATGGGCCGCTGGGCGCCAGGTGACCACGATTCAGCGGTTTTGACACTGATTGCCACTACCTTAATTTTCTCGGCAGAATGATTTATTTTGCTGTTTCTGAATGGTAATGCAGTATATTCGCCGTTTGTTTAAGTTAAAATAGTCATATTTTCAAGGAGGAGATGATTTTGGAGGTATATAGTTGCAATTGGGCCGCTGGGCGCCAGGTGACCACGATTCAGCGGTTTTGACACTGATTGCCACTACCTTAATTTTCTCGCAAAATGTTTTATTTTGCTGTTTTCTTAATGGTAATGCAGTATATTCGCCGTTTGTTTAAGTAAAATAGTCATATTTTAAAGGAGGAGATGAATTTGGATGTATATAGTTGCAATGAGCCGCTGGGCGCCTGGAAACCACGATTCAGCGGTTTTGACACTTATAGCCACTACCTTAATTTTCTCGGCAGAATGATTTATTTTGCTGTTTCTGAATGGTAATACAGTATATTCGCTGTTTGTTTAAGTAAAATAGTCATATTTTCAAGGAGGAGATGATTTTGGATGTATATAGTTGCAATGGGCCGCTGGGCGCCAGGTGACCCACGATTCAGCGGTTTTGACACTTATTGCCACTACCTTAATTTTCTCGGCAGAATGATTTATTTTGCTGTATCTGAATGGTAATGCAGTATATTCGCCGTTTGTTTAAGTAAAATAGTCATATTTTCAAGGAGGAGATGATTTTGGATGTATATAGTTGCAATGGGCCGCTGGGGCGCCAGGTGACCACGATTCAGCGGTTTTGACACATTGCCACTACCCTCAATTTTTCTCGGCAGAATGATTTATTTTGCTGTTTCTGAATGGTAATACAGTACATTCGCTGTTTGTTTAAGTAAAATAGTCATATTTTCAAGGAGGAGATGATTTTGGATGTATATAGTTGCAATGGGCCGCTGGTCGCCTGGAAACGACGATTCAGCGGTTTTGACACTGATTGCCACTTACCTTAATTATCTCGGCAGAATGATTTATTTTGCTGTTTCTGAATGGTAATCCAGTATATTCGCTGTTTGTTTAAGTAAAATAGTCATATTTTCAAGGAGGAGATGATTTTGGATGTATATAGTTGCAATGGGCCCGCTGGGCGCCAAGTGACCACGATTCAGCGGTCTTGACACTGATTGCCACTACCTTAATTTTCTCGGCAGAATGATTTATTTTGCTGTTTCTGAATGCTAATACAGTATATTCGCTGTTTGTTTAAGTAAAATAGTCATATTTTAAAGGAGGAGATGATTTTGGATGTATATAGTTGCAATGGGCCGCTGGGCGCCTGGAAACCACGATTCAGCGGTTTTGACACTTATAGCCACTACCTTAATTTTCTCGGCAGAATGATTTATTTTGCTGTTTCTGAATGCTAATACAGTATATTCGCTGTTTGTTTAAGTAAAATAGTCATATTTTCAAGGAGGAGATGATTTTGGATGTATATAGTTGCACTGGGCCCGCTGGGCACCAGGTGACCACGATTCAGCGGTTTTGACACTGATTGCCACTACCCTTAATTTTCTCGGCAGGATGATTTATTTTGCTGTTTCTGAATGGTAATACAGTACATTCGCTGTTTGTTTAAGTAAAATAGTCATATTTTCAAGGAGGAGATGATTTTGGATGTATAGAGTTGCAATGGGCCGCTGGTCGCCTGGAAACGACGATTCAGCGGGTTTTGACACTGATTGCCACTACCTTAATTTTCTCGGCAGAATGATTTGTTTTGCTGTTTCTGAATGGTAATCCAGTATATTCGCTGTTTGTTTAAGTAAAATAGTCATATTTTCAAGGAGGAGATGATTTTGGATGTATATAGTTGCAATGGGCCGCTGGGCGCCAAGTGACCACGATTCAGCGGTTTTGACACTGATTGCCACTACCTTAATTTTCTCGGCAGAATGATTTATTTTGCTGTTTCTGAAATGGTAATACAGTATATTCGCTGTTTGTTTAAGTAAAATAGTCATATTTTCAAGGAGGAGATGATTTTGGATGTATATAGTTGCAATGGGCCGCTGGGCGCCTGGAAACCACGATTCAGCGGTTTTGACACTTATAGCCACTACCTTAATTTTCTCGGCAGAATGATTTATTTTGCTGTTTCTGAATGGTAATACAGTATATTCGCTGTTTGTTTAAGTAAAATAGTCATATTTTCAAGGAGGAGATGATTTTGGGTGTATATAGTTGCAATGGGCCGCTGGGCGCCAGGTGACCACGATTCAGCGGTTTTGACACTGATTGCCACTACCTTAATTTTCTCGGCAGAATGATTTATTTTGCTGTTTCTGAATGGTAATTCAGTACATTCGCTGTTTGTTTAAGTAAAATAGTCATATTTTCAAGGAGGAGATGATTTTGGATGTATATAGTTGCAATGGGCCGCTGGTCGCCTGGAAACGACGATTCAGCGGTTTTGACACTGATTGCCACTACCTTAATTTTCTCGGCAGAATGATTTATTTTGCTGTTTCTGAATGGAAATCCAGTATATTCGCTGTTTGTTTAAGTAAAATAGTCATATTTTCCAGGAGGAGATGATTTTGGATGTATATAGTTGCAATGGGCCGCTGGGCGCCAAGTGACCACGATTCAGCGGTTTTGACACTGATTGCCACTACCTTAATTTTCTCGGCAGAATGATTTATTTAGCTGTTTCTGAATGCTAATACAGTATATTCGCTGTTTGTTTAAGTAAAATAGTCATATTTTAAAGGAGGAGATGATTTTGGATGTATATAGTTGCAATGGGCCGCTGGGCGCCTGGAAAACCACGATTCAGCGGTTTTGACACTTATAGCCACTACCTTAATTTTCTCGGCAGAATGATTTATTTTGCTGTTTCTGAATGGTAATACAGTATATTCGCTGTTTGTTTAAGTAAAGTAGTCATATTTTCAAGGAGGAGATGATTTTGGATGTATATAGTTGCAATGGGTCGCTGGGCGCCAGGTGACCACGATTCAGCGGTTTTGACACAGATTGCCACTACCTTAATTTTCTCGGCAGAATGATTTATTTTGCTGTTTCTGAATGGTAATACAGTACATTCGCTGTTTGTTTAAGTAAAATAGTCATATTTTCAAGGAGGAGATGATTTTGGATGTATGTAGTTGCAATGGGCCGCTGGTCGCCTGGAAACGACGATTCAGCGGTTTTGACACTGATTGCCACTACCTTAATTTTCTCGGCAGAATGATTTGTTTTGCTGTTTCTGAATGGTAATCCAGTATATTCGCTGTTTGTTTAAGTAAAATAGTCATATTTTCAAGGAGGAGATGATTTTGGATGTATATAGTTGCAATGGGCCGCTGGGCGCCAAGTGACCACGATTCAGCGGTTTTGACACTGATTGCCACTACCTTAATTTTCTCGGCAGAATGATTTATTTTGCTGTTTCTGAATGGTAATACAGTATATTCGCTGTTTGTTTAAGTAAAATAGTCATATTTTCAAGGAGGAGATGATTTTGGATGTATATAGTTGCAATGGGCCGCTGGGCGCCTGGAAACCACGATTCAGCGGTTTTGACACTTATAGCCACTACCTTAATTTTCTCGGCAGAATGATTTATTTTGCTGTTTCTGAATGGTAATACAGTATATTCGCTGTTTGTTTAAGTAAAATAGTCATATTTTCAAGGAGGAGATGATTTTGGATGTATATAGTTGCAATGGGCCGCTGGGCGCCAGGTGACCACGATTCAGCGGTTTTGACACTGATTGCCACTACCTTAATTTTCTCGGCAGAATGATTTATTTTGCTGTTTCTGAATGGTAATACAGTATATTCGCTGTTTGTTTAAGTAAAATAGTCATATTTTCAAGGAGGAGATGATTTTGGATGTACATGGTTGCAATGCGCCGCTGGTCGCCTGGAAACGACGATTCTGCGGTTTTGACACTCATAGCCACTACCTTAATTTTCTCGGCAGAATGATTTATTTTGCTGTTTCTGAATGGTAATACAGTATATTCGCTGTTTGTTTAAGTAAAATAGTCATATTTTCAAGGAGGAGATGATTTTGGGTGTATATAGTTGCAATGGGCCGCTGGGCGCCAGGTGACCACGATTCAGCGGTTTTGACACTGACTGCCACTAACTTAATTTTCTCGGCAGAATGATTTATTTTGCTGTTTCTGAATGGTAATGCAGTATATTCGCTGTTTGTTTAAGTAAAATAGTCATATTTTCAAGGAGGAGATGATTTTGGATGTATATAGTTGCAATGTGCCCGCTGGGCGCCTGGAAACCACGAATCAGCGGTTTTGACACTTATAGCCACTACCTTAATTTTCTCGGCAGAATGATTTATTTTGCTGTTTCTGAATGGTAATACAGTATATTCGCTGTTTGTTTAAGTAAAATCGTCATATTTTCAAGGAGGAGATGATTTTGGATGTATATAGTTGCAATGGGCCGCTGGACGCCTGGAAACGACGATTCAGCGGTTTTGATACTTATAGCCACTACCTTAATTTTCTCGGCAGAATGATTTATTTTGCTGTTTCTGAATGGTAATACAGTATATTCGCTGTTTGTTTAAGTAAAATAGTCACATTTTCAAGGAGGAGATGATTTTGGATGTATATAGTTGCAATGGGCCGCTGGGTGCCAGGTGACCACGATTCAGCGGTTTTGACACTGATTGCCACTACCTTTATTTTCTCGGCAGAATGATTTATTTTGCTGTTTCTGAATGGTAATACAGTATATTCGCTGTTTGTTTAAGTAAAATAGTCATATTTTCAAGGAGGAGATGATTTTGGATGTATATAGTTGCAATGGGGCGCTGGGGCGCCAGGTGACCACGATTCAGCGGTTTTGACACTGATTGCCACTACCCTTAATTTTCCCCGGCAGAATGATTTATTTTGCTGTTTCTGAATGGTAATGCAGTTATATTCGCTGTTTGTTTAAGTAAACTAGTCATATTTTCAAGGAGGAGATGATTTTGGATGGATATAGTTGCAATGGGCCGCTGGGCGCCTGGAAACCACGATTCAGCGGTTTTTACACTTATAGCCACTACCCTTAATTTTCTCGGCAGAATGTTTTATTTTGCTGTTTCTTAATGGTAATGCAGTATATTCGCCGTTTGTTGAAGTAAAAATAATCATATTTCCAAGGAGGAGATGACTTTGGATTGTATATAGTTGCAATGGGCCGCTGGGCGCCTGGAAACCACGATTCAGCGGTTTTGACACTTATAGCCACTACCTCTTAATTTTCTCGGCAGAATGATTTATTTTGCTGTTTCTGAATGGTAATACAGTATATTCGCTGTTTGTTTAAATAAAAATAGTCATATATTCAAGGAGGAGATGATTTTGGATGTATATAGTTGCAAATGGGCCGCTGGGCGCCAGGTGACCACGATTCAGCGGTTTTGACACTGATTGCCACTACCTTAATTTTCTCGGCAGAATGATTTATTTTGCTGTTTCTGAATGGTAATGCAGTATATTCGCCGTTTGTTTAAGTAAAATAGTCATATTTTCAAGGAGGAGATGATTTTGGAGGTATATAGTAGCAATGGGCCGCTGGGCGCCAGGTGACCACGATTCAGCGGTTTTGACACTGATTGCCACTACCTTAATTTTCTCGCAAAATGTTTTATTTTGCTGTTTCTTAATGGTAATTGCAGTATATTCGCCGTTTGTTTAAGTAAAATAGTCATATTTTAAAGGAGGAGATGACTTTGGATGTATATAGTTGCAATGAGCCGCTGGGCGCCTGGAAAACCACGATTCAGCGGTTTTGACACTTATAGCCACTACCTTAATTTTCTCGGCAGAATGATTTATTTTGCTGTTTCTGAATGGTAATACAGTATATTCGCTGTTTGTTTAAGTAAAATAGTCATATTTTCAAGGAGGAGATGATTGTGGATGTATATAGTTGCAATGGGGCCGCTGGGGCGCCAGGTGACCACGATTCAGCGGTTTTGACACTGATTGCCACTACCTTAATTTTTCTCGGCAGAATGATTTATTTTGCTGTATCTGAATGGTAATGCAGTATATTCGCCGTTTGCTTAAGTAAAATAGTCATATTTTCAAGGAGGAGATGATTTTGGATGTATATAGTTTGCAATGGGCCGCTGGGCGCCAGGTGACCACGATTCAGCGGTTTTGACACATTGCCACTACCTCAATTTTCTCGGCAGAATGATTTATTTGCTGTTTCTGAATGGTAATACAGTACATTCGCTGTTTGTTTAAGTAAAATAGTATATTTTCAAGGAGGAGATGATTTTTGGATGTATATAGTTGCAATGGGCCGCTGGGCGCCAAGTGACCACGATTCAGCGGTTTTTGACACTGATTGCCACTACCTTAATTTTTCTCGGCAGAATGATTTATTTTGCTGTTTCTGAATGCTAATACAGTATATTCGCTGTTTGTTTAAGTAAAATAGTCATATTTTAAAGGAGGAGATGATTTTGGATGTATATAGTTGCAATGGGCCGCTGGGCGCCTGGAAACCACGATTCAGCGGTTTTGACACATATAGCCACTACCTTAATTTTCTCGGCAGAATGATTTATTTTGCTGTTTCTGAATGGTAATACAGTATATTCGCTGTTTGTTTAAGTAAAATAGTCATATTTTCAAGGAGGAGATGATTTTGGATGTATATAGTTGCAATGGGCCGCTGGGCGCCAGGTGACCACGATTCAGCGGTTTTGACACTGATTGCCACTACCCTAATTTTCTCGGGCAGAATGATTTATTTTGCTGTTTCTGAATGGTAATACAGTACATTCGCTGTTTGTTTAAGTAAAATAGTCATATTTTCAAGGAGGAGATGATTTTGGATGTATATAGTTGCAATGGGCCGCTGGGCGCCAGGTGACCACGATTCAGCGGTTTTGACACTGATTGCCACTACCTTAATTTTCTCGGCAGAATGATTTATTTTGCTGTATCTGAATGGTAATGCAGTATATTCGCCGTTTGTTTAAGTAAAATAGTCATATTTTCAAGGAGGAGATGATTTAGGATGTATATAGTTGCAATGGGCCGCTGGGCGCCAGGTGACCACGATTCAGCGGTTTTGACACATTGCCACTACCTCAATTTTCTCGGCAGAATGATTTATTTTGCTGTTTCTGAATGGTAATACAGTACATTCGCTGTTTGTTTAAGTAAAGTAGTATATTTTCAAGGAGGAGATGATTTTGGATGTATATAGTTGCAATGGGCCGCTGGTCGCCTGGAAACGACGATTCAGCGGTTTTGACACTGATTGCCACTACCTTAATTTTCTCGGCAGAATGATTTATTTTGCTGTTTCTGAATGGTAATCCAGTACATTCGCTGTGTGTTTAAGTAAAATAATCATATTTTTAAGGAGGAGATGATTTTGGATGTATATAGTTGCAATGGGCCGCTGGGCGCCAAGTGACCACGATTCAGCGGTTTTGACACTGATTGCCACTACCTTAATTTTCTCGGGCAGAATGATTTATTTTGCTGTTTCTGAATGGTAATACAGTATATTCGCTGTTTTGTTTAAGTAAAATAGTCATATTTTAAAGGAGGAGATGATTTTGGATGTATATAGTTGCAATGGGCCGCTGGGCGCCTGGAAACCACGATTCAGCGGTTTTGACACTTATAGCCACTACCTTAATTTTCTCGGCAGAATGATTTATTTTGCTGTTTCTGAATAGTAATACAGTATATTCGCTGTTTGTTTAAGTAAAATAGTCATATTTTCAAGGAGGAGATGATTTTGGATGTATATAGTTGCAATGGGCCGCTGGGCGCCAGGTGACCACGATTCAGCGGTTTTGACACTGATTGCCACTACCTTAATTTTCTCGGCAGAATGATTTATTTTGCTGTTTCTGAATGGTAATACAGTATATTCGCTGTTTGTTTAAGTAAAATAGTCATATTTTCAAGGAGGAGATGATTTTGGATGTATATAGTTACAATGGGCCGCTGGGCGCCAGGTGACCACGATTCAGCGGTTTTGACACTGATTGCCACTACCTTAATTTTCTCGGCAGAATGATTTATTTTGCTGTTTCTGAATGGTAATACAGAATATTCGCTGTTTGTTTAAGTAAAATAGTCATATTTTCAAGGAGGAGATGATTTTGGATGGATATAGTTGCAATGGGCCGCTGGGCGCCTGGAAACCACGATTCAGCGGTTTTGACACTTATAGCCACTACCTTAATTTTCTCGGCAGAATGTTTTATTTTGCTGTTTCTTAATGGTAATGCAGTATATTCGCCGTTTGATGAAGTAAAATAGTCATATTTCCAAGGAGGAGATGACTTTGGATGTATATAGTTGCAATGGGCCGCTGGGCGCCTGGAAACCACGATTCAGCAGTTTTGACACTTATAGCCACTACCTTAATTTTCTCGGCATAATGATTTATTTTGCTGTTTCTAATTGGTAATGCAGTATATTCGCTGTTTGTTTAAGTATAATAGTCATATTTTCAAGGAGGAGATGATTTTGGATGTAAATAGTTGCAATGGGCCGCTGGGCGCCAGGTGACCACGATTCAGCGGTTTTGACACTGATTGCCACTACCTTAATTTTCTCGGCAGAATGATTTATTTTGCTGTTTCTTAATGGTAATGCAGTATATTCGCCGTTTGTTTAAGTAAAATAGTCATATTTTAAAGGAGGAGATGACTTTGGATGTATATAGTTGCAATGAGCCGCTGGGCGCCTGGAAACCACGATTCAGCGGTTTTGAAACTTATAGCCACCACCTTAATTTTCTCGGCAGAATGATTTATTTTGCTGTTTATGAATGGTAATACAGTATATTCGCTGTTTGTTTAAGTAAAATAGTCATATTTTCAAGGAGGAGATGATTTTGGATGTATATAGTTGCAATGGGCCGCTGGGCGCCAGGTGACCACGATTCAGCGGTTTTGACACTGATTGCCACTACCTTAATTTTCTCGGCAGAATGATTTATTTTGCTGTATCTGAATGGTAATGCAGTATATTCGCCGTTTGTTTAAGTAAAATAGTCATATTTTCAAGGAGGAGATGATTTTGGATGTATATAGTTGCAATGGGCCGCTGGGCGCCAGGTGACCACGATTCAGCGGTTTTGACACATTGCCACTACCTCAATTTTCTCGGCAGAATGATTTATTTTGCTGTTTCTGAATGGTAATACAGTACATTCGCTGTTTGTTTAAGTAAAATAGTCATATTTTCAAGGAGGAGATGATTTTGGATGTATATAGTTGCAATGGGCCGCTGCGCGCCTGGAAACCACGATTCAGCGGTTTTGACACTTATATACACTAGCTTAATTTTCTCGGCAGAATGATTTATTTTGCTGTTTCTGAATGGTAATACAGTATATTCGCTGTTTGTTTAAGTAAAATAGTCATATTTTCAAGGAGGAGATGATTTTGGATGTATATAGTTGCAATGGGCCGCTGGACGCCTGGAAACGACGATTCAGCGGTTTTGACACTTATAGCCACTACCTTAATTTTCTCGGCAGAATGATTTATTTTGCTGTTTCTGAATGGTAATACAGTATATTCGCTGTTTGTTTAAGTAAAATAGTCACATTTTCAAGGAGCAGATGATTTTGGATGTATATATTTGCAATGGGCCGCTGGGCGCCAGGTGACCACGATTCAGCGGTTTTGACACTGATTGCCACTACCTTAATTTTCTCGGCAGAATGATTTATTTTGCTGTTTCTGAATGGTAATACAGTATATTCGCTGTTTGTTTAAGTAAAATAGTCATATTTTCAAGGAGGAGATGATTTTGGATGTATATAGTTGCAATGGGCCCCTGGGCGCCAGGTGACCACGATTCAGCGGTTTTGACAGTGATTGCCACTACCTTAATTTTCTCGGCAGAATGATTTATTTTGCTGTTTCTGAATGGTAATACAGTATATTCGCTGTTTGTTTAAGTAAAATAGTCATATTTTCAAGGAGGAGATGATTTTGGATGGATATAGTTGCAATGGGCCGCTGGGCGCCTGGAAACCACGATTCAGCGGTTTTGACACTTATAGCCACTACCTTAATTTTCTCGGCAGAATGTTTTATTTTGCTGTTTCTTAATGGTAATGCAGTATATTCGCCGTTTGATGAAGTAAAATAGTCATATTTCCAAGGAGGAGATGACTTTGGATGTATATAGTTGCAATGGGCCGCTGGGCGCCTGGAAACCACGATTCAGCGGTTTTGACACTTATAGCCACTACCTTAATTTTCTCGGCAGAATGATTTATTTTGCTGTTTCTGAATGGTAATACAGTATATTCGCTGTTTGTTTAAGTAAAATAGTCATATTTTCAAGGAGGAGATGATTTTGGATGTAAATAGTTGCAATGGGCCGCTGGGCGCCAGGTGACCACGATTCAGCGGTTTTGACACTGATTGCCACTACCTTAATTTTCTCGGCAGAATGATTTATTTTGCTGTTTCTGAATGGTAATGCAGTATATTCGCCGTTTGTTTAAGTAAAATAATCATATTTTCAAGGAGGAGATGATTTTGGAGGTATATAGTTGCAATGGGCCGCTGGGCGCCAGGTGACCACGATTCAGCGGTTTTGACACTGATTGCCACTACCTTAATTTTCTCGCAAAATGTCTTATTTTGCTGTTTCTTAATGGTAATGCAGTATATTCGCCGTTTAAGTAAAATAGTCATATTTTAAAGGAGGAGATGACTTTGGATGTATATAGTTGCAATGAGCCGCTGGGCGCCTGGAAACCACGATTCAGCGGTTTTTGACACTTATAGCCACCACCTTAATTTTCTCGGCAGAATGATTTATTTTGCTGTTTCTGAATGGTAATACAGTATATTCGCTGTTTGTTTAAGTAAAATAGTCATATTTTCAAGGAGGAGATGATTTTGGATGTATATAGTTGCAATGGGCCGCTGGGCGCCAGGTGACCACGATTCAGCGGTTTTGACACATTGCCACTACCTCAATTTTCTCGGCAGAATGATTTATTTTGCTGTTTCTGAATGGTAATACAGTACATTCGCTGTTTGTTTAAGTAAAATAGTCATATTTTCAAGGAGGAGATGATTTTGGATGTATATAGTTGCAATGGGCCGCTGGTCGCCTGGAAACGACGATTCAGCGGTTTTGACACTGATTGCCACTACCTTAATTTTCTCGGCAGAATGATTTATTTTGCTGTTTCTGAATGGTAATCCAGTATATTCGCTGTTTGTTTAAGTAAAATTGTCATATTTTCAAGGAGGAGATGACTTTGGATGTATATAGTTGCAATGGGCCGCTGGGCGCCTGGAAACCACGATTCAGCGGTTTTGACACTTATAGCCACTACCTTAATTTTCTCGGCAGAATGATTTATTTTGCTGTTTCTAATTGGTAATGCAGTATATTCGCTGTTTGTTTAAGTAAAATAGTCATATTTTCAAGGAGGAGATGATTTTGGATGTAAATAGTTGCAATGGGCCGCTGGGCGCCAGGTGACCACGATTCAGCGGTTTTGACACTGATTGCCACTACCTTAATTTTCTCAGCAGAATGATTTATTTTGCTGTTTCTGAATGGTAATGCAGTATATTCGCCGTTTGTTTAAGTAAAATAATCATATTTTCAAGGAGGAGATGATTTTGGAGGTATATAGTTGCAATGGGCCGCTGGGCGCCAGGTGACCACGATTCAGCGGTTTTGACACTGATTGCCACTACCTTAATTTTCTCGCAAAATGTTTTATTTTGCTGTTTCTTAATGGTAATGCAGTATATTCGCCGTTTGTTTCAGTAAAATAGTCATATTTTAAAGGAGGAGATGACTTTGGATGTATATAGTTGCAATGAGCCGCTGGGCGCCTGGAAACCACGATTCAGCGGTTTTGACACTTATAGCCACCACCTTAATTTTCTCGGCAGAATGATTTATTTTGCTGTTTCTGAATGGTAATACAGTATATTCGCTGTTTGTTTAAGTAAAATAGTCATATTTTCAAGGAGGAGATGATTTTGGATGTATATAGTTGCAATGGGCCGCTGGGCGCCAGGTGACCACGATTCAGCGGTATTGACACTGATTGCCACTACCTTAATTTTCTCGGCAGAATGATTTATTTTGCTGTATCTGAGTGGTAATGCAGTATATTCGCCGTTTGTTTAAGTAAAATAGTCATATTTTCAAGGAGGAGATGATTTTGGATGTATATAGTTGCAATGGGCCCCTGGGCGCCAGGTGACCACGATTCAGCGGTTTTGACACATTGCCACTACATCAATTTTCTCGGCAGAATGATTTATTTTGCTGTTTCTGAATGGTAATACAGTACATTCGCTGTTTGTTTAAGTAAAATAGTCATATTTTCAAGGAGGAGATGATTTTGGATGTATATAGTTGCAATGGGCCGCTGCGCGCCTGGAAACCACGATTCAGCGGTTTTGACACTTATAGCCACTACCTTAATTTTCTCGGCAGAATGATTTATTTTGCTGTTTCTGAATGGTAATACAGTATATTCGCTGTTTGTTTAAGTAAAATAGTCATATTTTCAAGGAGGAGATGATTTTGGATGTATATAGTTGCAATGGGCCGCTGGGCGCCTGGAAACGACGATTCAGCGGTTTTGACACTTATAGCCACTACCTTAATTTTCTCGGCAGAATGATTTATTTTGCTGTTTCTGAATGGTAATACAGTATATTCGCTGTTTGTTTAAGTAAAATAGTCACATTTTCAAGGAGCAGATGATTTTGGATGTATATATTTGCAATGGGCCGCTGGGCGCCAGGTGACCACGATTCAGCGGTTTTGACACTGATTGCCACTACCTTAATTTTCTCGGCAGAATGATTTATTTTGCTGTTTCTGAATGGTAATACAGTATACTCGCTGTTTGTTTAAGTAAAATAGTCATATTTTCAAGGAGGAGATGATTTTGGATGTATATAGTTGCAATGGGCCGCTGGGCGCCAGGTGACCACGATTCAGCGGTTTAGACACTGATTGCCACTACCTTAATTTTCTCGGCAGAATGATTTATTTTGCTGTTTCTGAATGGTAATACAGTATATTCGCTGTTTGTTTAAGTAAAATAGTCATATTTTCAAGGAGGAGATGATTTTGGATGGATATAGTTGCAATGGGCCGCTGGGCGCCTGGAAACCACGATTCAGCGGTTTTGACACTTATAGTTACTACCTTAATTTTCTCGGCTTAATGATTTATTTTGCTGTTTCTGAATGGTAATACAGTATATTCGCTGTTTGTTTAAGTAAAATAGTCATATTTTCAAGGAGGAGATGATTTTGGATGTAAATAGTTGCAATGGGCCGCTGGGCGCCAGGTGACCACGATTCAGCGGTTTTGACACTGATTGCCACTACCTTAATTTTCTCGGCAGAATGATTTATTTTGCTGTTTCTGAATGGTAATGCAGTATATTCGCCGTTTGTTTAAGTAAAATAATCATATTTTCAAGGAGGAGATGATTTTGGAGGTATATAGTTGCAATGGGCCGCTGGGCGCCAGGTGACCACGATTCAGCGGTTTTGACACTGATTGCCACTACTTTAATTTTCTCGCAAAATGTTTTATTTTGCTGTTTCTTAATGGTAATGCAGTATATTCGCCGTTTGTTTCAGTAAAATAGTCATATTTTCAAGGAGGAGATGATTTTGGATGTATATAGTTGCAATGGGCCGCTGGGCGCCAGGTGACCACAATTTAGCGGTTTTGACACTGATTGCCACTACCTTAATTTTCTCGGCAGAATGATTTATTTTGCTGTATCTGAATGGTAATGCAGTATATTCGCCGTTTGTTTAAGTAAAATAGTCATATTTTCAAGGAGGAGATGATTTTGGATGTATATAGTTGCAATGGGCCGCTGGGCGCCAGGTGACCACGATTCAGCGGTTTTGACACTTATAGCCACCACCTTAATTTTCTCGGCAGAATGATTTATTTTGCTGTTTCTGAATGGTAATACAGTATATTCGCTGTTTGTTTAAGTAAAATAGTCATATTTTCAAGGAGGAGATGATTTTGGATGTATATAGTTGCAATGGGCCGCTGGGCGCCAGGTGACCACGATTTAGCGGTTTTGACACTGATTGCCACTACCTTAATTTTCTCGGCAGAATGATTTATTTTGCTGTATCTGAATGGTAATGCAGTATATTCGCCGTTTGTTTAAGTAAAATAGTCATATTTTCAAGGAGGAGATGATTTTGGATGTATATAGTTGCAATGGGCCGCTGGGCGCCAGGTGACCACGATTCAGCGGTTTTGACACATTGCCACTACCTCAATTTTCTCGGCAGAATGATTTATTTTGCTGTTTCTGAATGGTAATACAGTACATTCGCTGTTTGTTTAAGTAAAATAGTCATATTTTCAAGGAGATGATTTTGGATGTATATAGTTGCAATGGGCCGCTGCGCGCCTGGAAACCACGATTCAGCGGTTTTGACACTTATAGCCACTACCTTAATTTTCTCGGCAGAATGATTTATTTTGCTGTTTCTGAATGGTAATACAGTATATTCGCTGTTTGTTTAAGTAAAATAGTCATATTTTCAAGGAGGAGATGATTTTGGATGTATATAGTTGCAATGGGCCGCTGGACGCCTGGAAACGACGATTCAGCGGTTTTGACACTTATAGCCACTACCTTAATTTTCTCGGCAGAATGATTTATTTTGCTGTTTCTGAATGGTAATACAGTATATTCGCTGTTTGTTTAAGTAAAATAGTCACATTTTCAAGGAGGAGATGATTTTGGATGTATATAGTTGCAATGGGCCGCTGGGCGCCTGGAAACCACGATTCAGCGGTTTTGACACTTATAGCCACTACCTTAATTTTCTCGGCAGAATGATTTATTTTGCTGTTTCTGAATAGTAATACAGTATATTCGCTGTTTGTTTAAGTAAAATAGTCATATTTTCAAGGAGGAGATGATTTTGGATGTATATAGTTCCAATGGGCCGCTGGGCGCCAGGTGACCACGATTCAGCGGTTTTGACACTGATTGCCACTACCTTAATTTTCTCGGCAGAATGATTTATTTTGCTGTTTCTGAATGGTAATACAGTACATTCGCTGTTTGTTTAAGTAAAATAGTCATATTTTCAAGGAGGATATGATTTTGGATGTAAATAGTTGCAATGGGCCGCTGGTCGCCTGGAAACGACGATTCAGCGGTTTTGACACTGATTGCCACTACCTTAATTTTCTCGGCAGAATGATTTGTTTTGCTGTTTCTGAATGGTAATCCAGTATATTCGCTGTTTGTTTAAGTAAAATAGTCATATTTTCAAGGAGGAGATGATTTTGGATGTATATAGTTGCAATGGGCCGCTGGGCGCCAAGTGACCACGATTCAGCGGTTTTAACACTGATTGCCACTACCTTAATTTTCTCGGCAGAATGATTTATTTTGCTGTTTCTGATTGGTAATACAGTATATTCGCTGTTTGTTTAAGTAAAATAGTCATATTTTCAAGGAGGGGATGATTTTGGATGTATATAGTTGCAATGGGCCGCTGGGCGCCTGGAAACCACGATTCAGCGGTTTTGACACTTATAGCCACTACCTTAATTTTCTCGGCAGAATGATTTATTCTGCTGTTTCTGAATGGTAATACAGTATATTCGCTGTTTGTTTAAGTAAACTAGTCATATTTTCAAGGAGGAGATGATTTTGGATGTATATAGTTGCAATGGGCCGCTGGGCGCCAGGTGACCACGATTCAGCGGTTTTGACACTGATTGCCACTACCTTAATTTTCTCGGCAGAATGATTTATTTTGCTGTTTCTGAATGGTAATGCAGTATATTCGCTGTTTGTTTAAGTAAAATAGTCATATTTTCAAGGAGGAGATGATTTTGGATGTATATGGTTGCAATGCGCCGCTGGTCGCCTGGAAACGACGATTCTGCGGTTTTGACACTCATAGCCACTACCTTAATTTTCTCGGCAGAATGATTTATTTTGCTGTTTCTGAATGGTAATACAGTATATTCGCTGTTTGTTTAAGTAAAATAGTCATATTTTCAAGGAGGAGATGATTTTGGATGTATATAGTTGCAATGGGCCGCTGGGCGCCAGGTGACCACGATTCAGCGGTTTTGACACTGATTGCCACTACCTTAATTTTCTCGGCAGAATGATTTATTTTGCTGTTTCTGAATGGTAATGCAGTATATTCGCTGTTTGTTTAAGTAAAATAGTCATATTTTCAAGGAGGAGATGATTTTGGATGTATATAGTTGCAATGGGCCGCTGCGCGCCTGGAAACCACGATTCAGCGGTTTTGACACTGATTGCCACTACCTTAATTTTCTCGGCAGAATGATTTATTTTGCTGTTTCTGAATGGTAATACAGTATATTCGCTGTTTGTTTAAGTGAAATAGTCATATTTTCAAGGAGGAGATGATTTTGGATGTATATAGTTGCAATGGGCCGCTGGGCGCCAGGTGACCACGATTCAGCGGTTTTGACACTGATTGCCACTACCTTAATTTTCTCGGCAGAATGATTTATTTTGCTGTTTCTGAATGGTAATACAGAATATTCGCTGTTTGTTTAAGTAAAATAGTCATATTTTCAAGGAGGAGATGATTTTGGATGGATATAGTTGCAATGGGCCGCTGGGCGCCTGGAAACCACGATTTAGCGGTTTTGACACTTATAGCCACTACCTTAATTTTCTCGGCAGAATGTTTTATTTTGCTGTTTCTTAATGGTAATGCAGTATATTCGCCGTTTGATGAAGTAAAATAGTCATATTTCCAAGGAGGAGATGACTTTGGATGTATATAGTTGCAATGGGCAGCTGGGCGCCTGGAAACCACGATTCAGCAGTTTTGACACTTATAGCCACTACCTTAATTTTCTCGGCAGAATGATTTATTTTGCTGTTTCTAATTGGTAATGCAGTATATTCGCTGTTTGTTTAAGTATAATAGTCATATTTTCAAGGAGGAGATGATTTTGGATGTAAATAGTTGCAATGGGCCGCTGGGCGCCAGGTGACCACGATTCAGCGGTTTTGACACTGATTGCCACTACCTTAATTTTCTCGGCAGAATGATTTATTTTGCTGTTTCTTAATGGTAATGCAGTATATTCGCCGTTTGTTTAAGTAAAATAGTCATATTTTAAAGGAGGAGATGACTTTGGATGTATATAGTTGCAATGAGCCGCTGGGCGCCTGGAAACCACGATTCAGCGGTTTTGAAACTTATAGCCACCACCTTAATTTTCTCGCAAAATGTCTTATTTTGCTGTTTCTTAATGGTAATGCAGTATATTCGCCGTTTAAGTAAAATAGTCATATTTTAAAGGAGGAGATGACTTTGGATGTATATAGTTGCAATGGGCCGCTGGGCGCCAGGTGACCACGATTCAGCGGTTTTGACACTGATTGCCACTACCTTAATTTTCTCGGCAGAATGATTTATTTTGCTGTATCTGAATGGTAATGCAGTATATTCGCCGTTTGTTTAAGTAAAATAGTCATATTTTCAAGGAGGAGATGATTTTGGATGTATATAGTTGCAATGGGCCGCTGGGCGCCAGGTGACCACGATTCAGCGGTTTTGACACATTGCCACTACCTCAATTTTCTCGGCAGAATGATTTATTTTGCTGTTTCTGAATGGTAATACAGAACATTCGCTGTTTGTTTAAGTAAAATACTCATATTTTCAAGGAGGAGATGATTTTGGATGTATATAGTTGCAATGGGCCGCTGCGCGCCTGGAAACCACGATTCAGCGGTTTTGACACTTATAGCCACTAGCTTAATTTTCTCGGCAGAATGATTTATTTTGCTGTTTCTGAATGGTAATACAGTATATTCGCTGTTTGTTTAAGTAAAATAGTCATATTTTCAAGGAGGAGATGATTTTGGATGTATATAGTTGCAATGGGCCGCTGGACGCCTGGAAACGACGATTCAGCGGTTTTGACACTTATAGCCACTACCTTAATTTTCTCGGCAGAATGATTTATTTTGCTGTTTCTGAATGGTAATACAGTATATTCGCTGTTTGTTTAAGTAAAATAGTCACATTTTCAAGGAGCAGATGATTTTGGATGTATATATTTGCAATGGGCCGCTGGGCGCCAGGTGACCACGATAAAGCGGTTTTGACACTGATTGCCACTACCTTAATTTTCTCGGCAGAATGATTTATTTTGCTGTTTCTGAATGGTAATACAGTATATTCGCTGTTTGTTTAAGTAAAATAGTCATATTTTCAAGGAGGAGATGATTTTGGATGTATATAGTTGCAATGGGCCGCTGGGCGCCAGGTGACCACGATTCAGCGGTTTTGACACTGATTGCCACTACCTTAATTTTCTCGGCAGAATGATTTATTTTGCTGTTTCTGAATGGTAATACAGTATATTCGCTGTTTGTTTAAGTAAAATAGTCATATTTTCAAGGAGGAGATGATTTTGGATGGATATAGTTGCAATGGGCCGCTGGGCGCCTGGAAACCACGATTCAGCGGTTTTGACACTTATAGCCACTACCTTAATTTTCTCGGCAGAATGTTTTATTTTGCTGTTTCTTAATGGTAATGCAGTATATTCGCCGTTTGATGAAGTAAAATAGTCATATTTCCAAGGAGGAGATGACTTTGGATGTATATAGTTGCAATGGGCCGCTGGGCGCCTGGAAACCACGATTCAGCGGTTTTGACACTTATAGCCACTACCTTAATTTTCTCGGCAGAATGATTTATTTTGCTGTTTCTGAATGGTAATACAGTATATTCGCTGTTTGTTTAAGTAAAATAGTCATATTTTCAAGGAGGAGATGATTTTGGATGTAAATAGTTGCAATGGGCCGCTGGGCGCCAGGTGACCACGATTCAGCGGTTTTGACACTGATTGCCACTACCTTAATTTTCTCGGCAGAATGATTTATTTTGCTGTTTCTGAATGGTAATGCAGTATATTCGCCGTTTGTTTAAGTAAAATAATCATATTTTCAAGGAGGAGATGATTTTGGAGGTATATAGTTGCAATGGGCCGCTGGGCGCCAGGTGACCACGATTCAGCGGTTTTGACACTGATTGCCACTACCTTAATTTTCTCGCAAAATGTCTTATTTTGCTGTTTCTTAATGGTAATGCAGTATATTCGCCGTTTAAGTAAAATAGTCATATTTTAAAGGAGGAGATGACTTTGGATTTATATAGTTGCAATGAGCCGCTGGGCGCCTGGAAACCACGATTCAGCGGTTTTGACACTTATAGCCACCACCTTAATTTTCTCGGCAGAATGGTTTATTTTGCTGTTTCTGAATGGTAATACAGTATATTCGCTGTTTGTTTAAGTAAAATAGTCATATTTTCAAGGAGGAGATGATTTTGGATGTATATAGTTGCAATGGGCCGCTGGGCGCCAGGTGACCACGATTCAGCGGTTTTGACACTGATTGCCACTACCTTAATTTTCTCGGCAGAATGATTTATTTTGCTGTATCTGAATGGTAATGCAGTATATTCGCCGTTTGTTTAAGTAAAATAGTCATATTTTCAAGGAGGAGATGATATTGGATGTATATAGTTGCAATGGGCCGCTGGGCGCCAGGTGACCACGATTCAGCGGTTTTGACACATTGCCACTACCTCAATTTTCTCGGCAGAATGATTTATTTTGCTGTTTCTGAATGGTAATACAGTACATTCGCTGTTTGTTTAAGTAAAATAGTCATATTTTCAAGGAGGAGATGATTTTGGATGTATATAGTTGCAATGGGCCGCTGGTCGCCTGGAAACGACGATTCAGCGGTTTTGACACTGATTGCCACTACCTTAATTTTCTCGGCAGAATGATTTATTTTGCTGTTTCTGAATGGTAATCCAGTATATTCGCTGTTTGTTTAAGTAAAATTGTCATATTTTCAAGGAGGAGATGACTTTGGATGTATATAGTTGCAATGGGCCGCTGGGCGCCTGGAAACCACGATTCAGCGGTTTTGACACTTATAGCCACTACCTTAATTTTCTCGGCAGAATGATTTATTTTGCTGTTTCTAATTGGTAATCCAGTATATTCGCTGTTTGTTTAAGTAAAATAGTCATATTTTCAAGGAGGAGATGATTTTGGATGTAAATAGTTGCAATGGGCCGCTGGGCGCCAGGTGACCACGATTCAGCGGTTTTGACACTGATTGCCACTACCTTAATTTTCTCGGCAGAATGATTTATTTTGCTGTTTCTGAATGGTAATGCAGTATATTCGCCGTTTGTTTAAGTAAAATAATCATATTTTCAAGGAGGAGATGATTTTGGAGGTATATAGTTGCAATGGGCCGCTGGGCGCCAGGTGACCACGATTCAGCGGTTTTGACACTGATTGCCACTACCTTAATTTTCTCGCAAAATGTTTTATTTTGCTGTTTCTTAATGGTAATGCAGTATATTCGCCGTTTGTTTCAGTAAAATAGTCATATTTTAAAGGAGGAGATGACTTTGGATGTATATAGTTGCAATGAGCCGCTGGGCGCCTGGAAACCACGATTCAGCGGTTTTGACACTTATAGCCACCACCTTAATTTTCTCGGCAGAATGATTTATTTTGCTGTTTCTGAATGGTAATACAGTATATTCGCTGTTTGTTTAAGTAAAATAGTCATATTTTCAAGGAGGAGATGATTTTGGATGTATATAGTTGCAATGGGCCGCTGGGCGCCAGGTGACCACGATTCAGCGGTTTTGACACTGATTGCCACTACCTTAATTTTCTCGGCAGAATGATTTATTTTGCTGTATCTGAATGGTAATGCAGTATATTCGCCGTTTGTTTAAGTAAAATAGTCATATTTTCAAGGAGGAGATGATTTTGGAGGTATATAGTTGCAATGGGCCCCTGGGCGCCAGGTGACCACGATTCAGCGGTTTTGACACATTGCCACTACATCAATTTTCTCGGCAGAATGATTTATTTTGCTGTTTCTGAATGGTAATACAGTACATTCGCTGTTTGTTTAAGTAAAATAGTCATATTTTCAAGGAGGAGATGATTTTGGATGTATATAGTTGCAATGGGCCGCTGCGCGCCTGGAAAACCACGATTCAGCGGTTTTGACACTTATAGCCACTACCTTAATTTTCTCGTCAGAATGATTTATTTTGCTGTTTCTGAATGGTAATACAGTATATTCGCTGTTTGTTTAAGTAAAATAGTCATATTTTCAAGGAGGAGATGATTTTGGATGTATATAGTTGCAATGGGCCGCTGGACGCCTGGAAACGACGATTCAGCGGTTTTGACACTTATAGCCACTACCTTAATTTTCTCGGCAGAATGATTTATTTTGCTGTTTCTGAATGGTAATACAGTATATTCGCTGTTTGTTTAAGTAAAATAGTCACATTTTCAAGGAGCAGATGATTTTGGATGTATATATTTGCAATGGGCCGCTGGGCGCCAGGTGACCACGATTCAGCGGTTTTGACACTGATTGCCACTACCTTAATTTTCTCGGCAGAATGATTTATTTTGCTGTTTCTGAATGGTAATACAGTATACTCGCTGTTTGTTTAAGTAAAATAGTCATATTTTCAAGGAGGAGATGATTTTGGATGGATATAGTTGCAATGGGCCGCTGGGCGCCTGGAAACCACGATTCAGCGGTTTTGACACTTATAGTTACTACCTTAATTTTCTCGGCAGAATGATTTATTTTGCTGTTTCTGAATGGTAATACAGTATATTCGCTGTTTGTTTAAGTAAAATAGTCATATTTTCAAGGAGGAGATGATTTTGGATGTAAATAGTTGCAATGGGCCGCTGGGCGCCAGGTGACCACGATTCAGCGGTTTTGACACTGATTGCCACTACCTTAATTTTCTCGGCAGAATGATTTATTTTGCTGTTTCTGAATGGTAATGCAGTATATTCGCCGTTTGTTTAAGTAAAATAATCATATTTTCAAGGAGGAGATGATTTTGGAGGTATATAGTTGCAATGGGCCGCTGGGCGCCAGGTGACCACGATTCAGCGGTTTTGACACTGATTGCCACTACCTTAATTTTCTCGCAAAATGTTTTATTTTGCTGTTTCTTAATGGTAATGCAGTATATTCGCCGTTTGTTTAAGTAAAATAGTCATATTTTAAAGGAGGAGATGACTTTGGATGTATATATTTGCAATGAGCCGCTGGGCGCCTGGAAACCACGATTCAGCGGTTTTGACACTTATAGCCACCACCTTAATTTTCTCGGCAGAATGATTTATTTTGCTGTTTCTGAATGGTAATACAGTATATTCGCTGTTTGTTTAAGTAAAATAGTCATATTTTCAAGGAGGAGATGATTTTGGATGTATATAGTTGCAATGGGCCGCTGGGCGCCAGGTGACCACGATTCAGCGGTATTGACACTGATTGCCACTACCTTAATTTTCTCGGCAGAATGATTTATTTTGCTGTATCTGAATGGTAATGCAGTATATTCGCCGTTTGTTTAAGTAAAATAGTCATATTTTCAAGGAGGAGATGATTTTGGATGTATATAGTTGCAATGGGCCGCTGGGCGCCAGGTGACCACGATTCAGCGGTTTTGACACATTGCCACTACCTCAATTTTCTCGGCAGAATGATTTATTTTGCTGTTTCTGAATGGTAATACAGTACATTCGCTGTTTGTTTAAGTGAAATAGTCATATTTTCAAGGAGGAGATGATTTTGGATGTATATAGTTGCAATGGGCCGCTGCGCGCCTGGAAACCACGATTCAGCGGTTTTGACACTTATAGCCACTACCTTAATTTTCTCGGCAGAATGATTTATTTTGCTGTTTCTGAATGGTAATACAGTATATTCGCTGTTTGTTTAAGTAAAAGTCATATTTTCAAGAAGGAGATGATTTTGGATGTATATAGTTGCAATGGGCCGCTGGACGCCTGGAAACGACGATTCAGCGGTTTTGACACTTATAGCCACTACCTTAATTTTCTCGGCAGAATGATTTATTTTGCTGTTTCTGAATGGTAATACAGTATATTCGCTGTTTGTTTAAGTAAAATAGTCACATTTTCAAGGAGCAGATGATTTTGGATGTATATATTTGCAATGGGCCGCTGGGCGCCAGGTGACCACGATTCAGCGGTTTTGACACTGATTGCCACTACCTTAATTTTCTCGGCAGAATGATTTATTTTGCTGTTTCTGAATGGTAATACAGTATATTCGCTGTTTGTTTAAGTAAAATAGTCATATTTTCAAGGAGGAGATGATTTTGGATGTATATAGTTGCAATGGGCCGCTGGGCGCCAGGTGACCACGATTCAGCGGTTTTGACACTGATTGCCACTACCTTAATTTTCTCGGCAGAATGATTTATTTTGCTGTTTCTGAATGGTAATACAGTATATTCGCTGTTTGTTTAAGTAAAATAGTCATATTTTCAAGGAGGAGATGATTTTGGATGGATATAGTTGCAATGGGCCGCTGGGCGCCTGGAAACCACGATTCAGCGGTTTTGACACTTATAGCCACTACCTTAATTTTCTCGGCAGAATGATTTATTTTGCTGTTTCTGAATGGTAATACAGTATATTCGCTGTTTGTTTACGTAAAATAGTCATATTTTCAAGGAGGAGATGATTTTGGATGTAAATAGTTGCAATGGGCCGCTGGGCGCCAGGTGACCACGATTCAGCGGTTTTGACACTGATTGCCACTACCTTAATTTTCTCGGCAGAATGATTTATTTTGCTGTTTCTGAATGGTAATGCAGTATATTCGCCGTTTGTTTAAGTAAAATAATCATATTTTCAAGGAGGAGATGATTTTGGAGGTATATAGTTGCAATGGGCCGCTGGGCGCCAGGTGACCACGATTCAGCGGTTTTGACACTGATTGCCACTACCTTAATTTTCTCGCAAAATGTTTTATTTTGCTGTTTCTTAATGGTAATGCAGTATATTCGCCGTTTGTTTAAGTAAAATAGTCATATTTAAAAAGGAGGAGATGACTTTGGATGTATATAGTTGCAATGAGCCGCTGGGCGCCTGGAAACCACGATTCAGCGGTTTTGACACTTATAGCCACTACCTTAATTTTCTCGGCAGAATGATTTATTTTGCTGTTTCTGAATGGTAATACAGTATATTCGCTGTTTGTTTAAGTAAAATAGTCATATTTTCAAGGAGGAGATGATTTTGGATGTATATAGTTGTTTGTTTAAGTAAAATAGTCATATTTTCAAGGAGGAGATGATTTTGGATGTATATAGTTGCAATGGGCTGCTGGGCGCCAGGTGACCACGATTCAGCGGTTTTGACACTGATTGCCACTACCTTAATTTTCTCGGCAGAATGATTTATTTTGCTGTTTCTGAATGGTAATACAGTATATTTGCTGTTTGTTTAAGTAAAATAGTCATATTTTCAAGGAGGAGATGATTTTGGATGTATATAGTTGCAATGGGCCGCTGGGCGCCTGGAAACCACGATTCAGCGGTTTTGACACTTATAGCCACTACCTTAATTTTCTTGGCAGAATGATTTATTTTGCTGTTTCTGAATGGTAATACAGTATATTCGCTGTTTGTTTAAGTAAAATAGTCATATTTTCAAGGAGGAGATGATTTTGGATGTATATAGTTGCAATGGGCCGCTGGACGCCTGGAAACGACGATTCAGCGGTTTTGACACTTATAGCCACTACCTTAATTTTCTCGGCAGAATGATTTATTTTGCTGTTTCTGAATGGTAATACAGTATATTCGCTGTTTGTTTAAGTAAAATAGTCACATTTTCAAGGAGCAGATGATTTTGGATGTATATATTTGCAATGGGCCGCTGGGCGCCAGGTGACCACGATTCAGCGGTTTTGACACTGATTGCCACTACCTTAATTTTCTCGGCAGAATGATTTATTTTGCTGTTTCTGAATGGTAATACAGTATACTCGCTGTTTGTTTAAGTAAAATAGTCATATTTTCAAGGAGGAGATGATTTTGGATGTATATAGTTGCAATGGGCCGCTGGGCGCCAGGTGACCACGATTCAGCGGTTTAGACACTGATTGCCACTACCTTAATTTTCTCGGCAGAATGATTTATTTTGCTGTTTCTGAATGGTAATACAGTATATTCGCTGTTTGTTTAAATAAAATAGTCATATTTTCAAGGAGGAGATGATTTTGGATGGATATAGTTGCAATGGGCCGCTGGGCGCCTGGAAACCACGATTCAGCGGTTTTGACACTTATAGTTACTACCTTAATTTTCTCGGCAGAATGATTTATTTTGCTGTTTCTGAATGGTAATACAGTATATTCGCTGTTTGTTTAAGTAAAATAGTCATATTTTCAAGGAGGAGATGATTTTGGATGTAAATAGTTGCAATGGGCCGCTGGGCGCCAGGTGACCACGATTCAGCGGTTTTGACACTGAATGCCACTACCTTAATTTTCTCGGCAGAATGATTTATTTTGCTGTTTCTGAATGGTAATGCAGTATATTCGCCGTTTGTTTAAGTAAAATAATCATATTTTCAAGGAGGAGATGATTTTGGAGGTATATAGTTGCAATGGGCCGCTGGGCGCCAGGTGACCACGATTCAGCGGTTTTGACACTGATTGCCACTACCTTAATTTTCTCGCAAAATGTTTTATTTTGCTGTTTCTTAATGGTAATGCAGTATATTCGCCGTTTGTTTAAGTAAAATAGTCATATTTTAAAGGAGGAGATGACTTTGGATGTATATAGTTGCAATGAGCCGCTGGGCGCCTGGAAACCACGATTCAGCGGTTTTGACACTTATAGCCACCACCTTAATTTTCTCGGCAGAATGATTTATTTTGCTGTTTCTGAATGGTAATACAGTATATTCGCTGTTTGTTTAAGTAAAATAGTCATATTTTCAAGGAGGAGATGATTTTGGATGTATATAGTTGCAATGGGCCGCTGGGCGCCAGGTGACCACGATTCAGCGGTATTGACACTGATTGCCACTACCTTAATTTTCTCGGCAGAATGATTTATTTTGCTGTATCTGAATGGTAATGCAGTATATTCGCCGTTTGTTTAAGTAAAATAGTCATATTTTCAAGGAGGAGATGATTTTGGATGTATATAGTTGCAATGGGCCGCTGGGCGCCAGGTGACCACGATTCAGCGGTTTTGACACATTGCCACTACCTCAATTTTCTCGGCAGAATGATTTATTTTGCTGTTTCTGAATGGTAATACAGTACATTCGCTGTTTGTTTAAGTAAAATAGTCATATTTTCAAGGAGGAGATGATTTTGGATGTATATAGTTGCAATGGGCCGCTGCGCGCCTGGAAACCACGATTCAGCGGTTTTGACACTTATAGCCACTACCTTAATTTTCTCGGCAGAATGATTTATTTTGCTGTTTCTTAATGGTAATGCAGTATATTCGCCGTTTGTTTAAGTAAAATAGTCATATTTTAAAGGAGGAGATGACTTTGGATGTATATAGTTGCAATGAGCCGCTGGGCGCCTGGAAACCACGATTCAGCGGTTTTGACACTTATAGCCACTACCTTAATTTTCTCGGCAGAATGATTTATTTTGCTGTTTCTGAATGGTAATACAGTATATTCGCTGTTTGTTTAAGTAAAATAGTCATATTTTCAAGGAGGAGATGATTTTGGATGTATATAGTTGCAATGGGCTGCTGGGCGCCAGGTGACCACGATTCAGCGGTTTTGACACTGATTGCCACTACCTTAATTTTCTCGGCAGAATGATTTATTTTGCTGTTTCTGAATGGTAATACAGTATATTTGCTGTTTGTTTAAGTAAAATAGTCATATTTTCAAGGAGGAGATGATTTTGGATGTATATAGTTGCAATGGGCCGCTGGGCGCCTGGAAACCACGATTCAGCGGTTTTGACACTTATAGCCACTACCTTAATTTTCTTGGCAGAATGATTTATTTTGCTGTTTCTGAATGGTAATACAGTATATTCGCTGTTTGTTTAAGTAAAATAGTCATATTTTCAAGGAGGAGATGATTTTGGATGTATATAGTTGCAATGGGCCGCTGGACGCCTGGAAACGACGATTCAGCGGTTTTGACACTTATAGCCACTACCTTAATTTTCTCGGCAGAATGATTTATTTTGCTGTTTCTGAATGGTAATACAGTATATTCGCTGTTTGTTTAAGTAAAATAGTCACATTTTCAAGGAGCAGATGATTTTGGATGTATATATTTGCAATGGGCCGCTGGGCGCCAGGTGACCACGATTCAGCGGTTTTGACACTGATTGCCACTACCTTAATTTTCTCGGCAGAATGATTTATTTTGCTGTTTCTGAATGGTAATACAGTATACTCGCTGTTTGTTTAAGTAAAATAGTCATATTTTCAAGGAGGAGATGATTTTGGATGTATATAGTGGCAATGGGCCGCTGGGCGCCAGGTGACCACGATTCAGCGGTTTAGACACTGATTGCCACTACCTTAATTTTCTCGGCAGAATGATTTATTTTGCTGTTTCTGAATGGTAATACAGTATATTCGCTGTTTGTTTAAATAAAATAGTCATATTTTCAAGGAGGAGATGATTTTGGATGGATATAGTTGCAATGGGCCGCTGGGCGCCTGGAAACCACGATTCAGCGGTTTTGACACTTATAGTTACTACCTTAATTTTCTCGGCAGAATGATTTATTTTGCTGTTTCTGAATGGTAATACAGTATATTCGCTGTTTGTTTAAGTAAAATAGTCATATTTTCAAGGAGGAGATGATTTTGGATGTAAATAGTTGCAATGGGCCGCTGGGCGCCAGGTGACCACGATTCAGCGGTTTTGACACTGATTGCCACTACCTTAATTTTCTCGGCAGAATGATTTATTTTGCTGTTTCTGAATGGTAATGCAGTATATTCGCCGTTTGTTTAAGTAAAATAATCATATTTTCAAGGAGGAGATGATTTTGGAGGTATATAGTTGCAATGGGCCGCTGGGCGCCAGGTGACCACGATTCAGCGGTTTTGACACTGATTGCCACTACCTTAATTTTCTCGCAAAATGTTTTATTTTGCTGTTTCTTAATGGTAATGCAGTATATTCGCCGTTTGTTTAAGTAAAATAGTCATATTTTAAAGGAGGAGATGACTTTGGATGTATATAGTTGCAATGAGCCGCTGGGCGCCTGGAAACCACGATTCAGCGGTTTTGACACTTATAGCCACCACCTTAATTTTCTCGGCAGAATGATTTATTTTGCTGTTTCTGAATGGTAATACAGTATATTCGCTGTTTGTTTAAGTAAAATAGTCATATTTTCAAGGAGGAGATGATTTTGGATGTATATAGTTGCAATGGGCCGCTGGGCGCCAGGTGACCACGATTCAGCGGTATTGACACTGATTGCCACTACCTTAATTTTCTCGGCAGAATGATTTATTTTGCTGTATCTGAATGGTAATGCAGTATATTCGCCGTTTGTTTAAGTAAAATAGTCATATTTTCAAGGAGGAGATGATTTTGGATGTATATAGTTGCAATGGGCCGCTGGGCGCCAGGTGACCACGATTCAGCGGTTTTGACACATTGCCACTACCTCAATTTTCTCGGCAGAATGATTTATTTTGCTGTTTCTGAATGGTAATACAGTACATTCGCTGTTTGTTTAAGTAAAATAGTCATATTTTCAAGGAGGAGATGATTTTGGATGTATATAGTTGCAATGGGCCGCTGCGCGCCTGGAAACCACGATTCAGCGGTTTTGACACTTATAGCCACTACCTTAATTTTCTCGGCAGAATGATTTATTTTGCTGTTTCTGAATGGTAATACAGTATATTCGCTGTTTGTTTAAGTAAAATAGTCATATTTTCAAGGAGGAGATGATTTTGGATGTATATAGTTGCAATGGGCCGCTGGACGCCTGGAAACGACGATTCAGCGGTTTTGACACTTATAGCCACTACCTTAATTTTCTCGGCAGAATGATTTATTTTGCTGTTTCTGAATGGTAATACAGTATATTCGCTGTTTGTTTAAGTAAAATAGTCACATTTTCAAGGAGCAGATGATTTTGGATGTATATATTTGCAATGGGCCGCTGGGCGCCAGGTGACCACGATTCAGCGGTTTTGACACTGATTGCCACTACCTTAATTTTCTCGGCAGAATGATTTATTTTGCTGTTTCTGAATGGTAATACAGTATATTCGCTGTTTGTTTAAGTAAAATAGTCATATTTTCAAGGAGGAGATGATTTTGGATGTATATAGTTGCAATGGGCCGCTGGGCGCCAGGTGACCACGATTCAGCGGTTTTGACACTGATTGCCACTACCTTAATTTTCTCGGCAGAATGATTTATTTTGCTGTTTCTGAATGGTAATACAGTATATTCGCTGTTTGTTTAAGTAAAATAGTCATATTTTCAAGGAGGAGATGATTTTGGATGGATATAGTTGCAATGGGCCGCTGGGCGCCTGGAAACCACGATTCAGCGGTTTTGACACTTATAGCCACTACCTTATTTTTCTCGGCAGAATGATTTATTTTGCTGTTTCTGAATGGTAATACAGTATATTCGCTGTTTGTTTACGTAAAATAGTCATATTTTCAAGGAGGAGATGATTTTGGATGTAAATAGTTGCAATGGGCCGCTGGGCGCCAGGTGACCACGATTCAGCGGTTTTGACACTGATTGCCACTACCTTAATTTTCTCGGCAGAATGATTTATTTTGCTGTTTCTGAATGGTAATGCAGTATATTCGCCGTTTGTTTAAGTAAAATAATCATATTTTCAAGGAGGAGATGATTTTGGAGGTATATAGTTGCAATGGGCCGCTGGGCGCCAGGTGACCACGATTCAGCGGTTTTGACACTGATTGCCACTACCTTAATTTTCTCGCAAAATGTTTTATTTTGCTGTTTCTTAATGGTAATGCAGTATATTCGCCGTTTGTTTAAGTAAAATAGTCATATTTTAAAGGAGGAGATGACTTTGGATGTATATAGTTGCAATGAGCCGCTGGGCGCCTGGAAACCACGATTCAGCGGTTTTGACACTTATAGCCACTACCTTAATTTTCTCGGCAGAATGATTTATTTTGCTGTTTCTGAATGGTAATACAGTATATTCGCTGTTTGTTTAAGTAAAATAGTCATATTTTCAAGGAGGAGATGATTTTGGATGTATATAGTTGTTTGTTTAAGTAAAATAGTCATATTTTCAAGGAGGAGATGATTTTGGATGTATATAGTTGCAATGGGCTGCTGGGCGCCAGGTGACCACGATTCAGCGGTTTTGACACTGATTGCCACTACCTTAATTTTCTCGGCAGAATGATTTATTTTGCTGTTTCTTAATGGTAATGCAGTATATTCGCCGTTTGTTTAAGTAAAATAGTCATATTTTAAAGGAGGAGATGACTTTGGATGTATATAGTTGCAATGAGCCGCTGGGCGCCTGGAAACCACGATTCAGCGGTTTTGACACTTATAGCCACTACCTTAATTTTCTCGGCAGAATGATTTATTTTGCTGTTTCTGAATGGTAATACAGTATATTCGCTGTTTGTTTAAGTAAAATAGTCATATTTTCAAGGAGGAGATGATTTTGGATGTATATAGTTGTTTGTTTAAGTAAAATAGTCATATTTTCAAGGAGGAGATGATTTTGGATGTATATAGTTGCAATGGGCTTCTGGGCGCCAGGTGACCACGATTCAGCAGTTTTGACACTGATTGCCACTACCTTAATTTTCTCGGCAGAATGATTTATTTTGCTGTTTCTGAATGGTAATACAGTATATTTGCTGTTTGTTTAAGTAAAATAGTCATATTTTCAAGGAGGAGATGATTTTGGATGTATATAGTTGCAATGGGCCGCTGGGCGCCTGGAAACCACGATTCAGCGGTTTTGACACTTATAGCCACTACCTTAATTTTCTCGGCAGAATGATTTATTTTGCTGTTTCTGAATGGTAATACAGTATATTCGCTGTTTGTTTAAGTAAAATAGTCATATTTTCAAGGAGGAGATGATTTTGGATGTATATAGTTGCAATGGGCCGCTGGACGCCTGGAAACGACGATTCAGCGGTTTTGACACTTATAGCCACTACCTTAATTTTCTCGGCAGAATGATTTATTTTGCTGTTTCTGAATGGTAATACAGTATATTCGCTGTTTGTTTAAGTAAAATAGTCACATTTTCAAGGAGCAGATGATTTTGGATGTATATATTTGCAATGGGCCGCTGGGCGCCAGGTGACCACGATTCAGCGGTTTTGACACTGATTGCCACTACCTTAATTTTCTCGGCAGAATGATTTATTTTGCTGTTTCTGAATGGTAATACAGTATATTCGCTGTTTGTTTAAGTAAAATAGTCACATTTTCAAGGAGCAGATGATTTTGGATGTATATATTTGCAATGGGCCGCTGGGCGCCAGGTGACCACGATTCAGCGGTTTTGACACTGATTGCCACTACCTTAATTTTCTCGGCAGAATGATTTATTTTGCTGTTTCTGAAT
>JAOYRU010000651.1:0-12500 GCA_026315105.1 Locusta migratoria
TCTCACGTTTACCCCAGAACGGTTTCACGTACTTTTGAACTCTCTCTTCAAAGTTCTTTTCAACTTTCCCTCACGGTACTTGTTCGCTATCGGTCTCGTGGTCATATTTAGTCTCAGATGGAGTTTACCACCCACTTGGAGCTGCACTCTCAAGCAACCCGACTCGAAGGAGAGGTCCCGCCGACGCTCGCACCGGCCGCTACGGGCCTGGCACCCTCTACGGGCCGTGGCCTCATTCAAGTTGGACTTGGACTCGGCGCGAGGCGTCGGGGTAGTGGACCCTCCCAAACACCACATGCCACGACAGGCGGCAGCCTGCGGGGTTCGGTGCTGGACTCTTCCCTGTTCGCTCGCCGCTACTGGGGGAATCCTTGTTAGTTTCTTTTCCTCCGCTTAGTAATATGCTTAAATTCAGCGGGTAGTCTCGCCTGCTCTGAGGTCGTTGTTTGAGAGGCTGCGCCACGTGCGACCAGTCGGCTGTGCACGCTACCGAGACACAGTACCGGTATGCGAACCGACCGGGCGACGGGCGCGGCGCGCTACGCGCATTTCAGGAGACGCGCCGAGGCTCGCGCCCCGACACGACGCTCCCAAGTCTCCGAAGCGAGGCGGGCGCCGAAACGCCTGCCGGCTTCAGTATACGTAGCCGACCCTCAGCCAGACGTGGCCCGGGAACGGAATCCATGGACCGCAATGTGCGTTCGAAACGTCGATGTTCATGTGTCCTGCAGTTCACATGTCGACGCGCAATTTGCTGCGTTCTTCATCGACCCACGAGCCGAGTGATCCACCGTCCTGGGTGATCTTTTTTCACAATTTTTGTCTGTTCGTTGCGTGCGCAACTGTTTGCATAGGCGGGACCGGGGCGTTTGACGGCCCCTGTTCCATTCCACATTCGTCGTACGGCTCCACACCGGAGCAGAGAGGCACTCGGGCGAAAGTCATTCAAAACCGGCGCCGGGCGCCAGGTGCCGCGGGCCTCCCGCCTCCGGAGCTTCAGCGCTCGTACACCAGCTCAGCAGTTAGTTTTGAGACGTGCGCGTGGTCCCGCACGCGGCGCGCGCCCAGGAGGCGCAGTGTCTGTATGCGCGACAAGACACGCACATCGCAAGACATGCAGTCAAGTCGGTAATGATCCTTCCGCAGGTTCACCTACGGAAACCTTGTTACGACTTTTACTTCCTCTAAATGATCAAGTTTGGTCATCTTTCCGGTAGCATCGGCAACGACAGAGTCGATGCCGCGTACCAGTCCGAAGACCTCACTAAATCATTCAATCGGTAGTAGCGACGGGCGGTGTGTACAAAGGGCAGGGACGTAATCAACGCGAGCTTATGACTCGCGCTTACTGGGAATTCCTCGTTCATGGGGAACAATTGCAAGCCCCAATCCCTAGCACGAAGGAGGTTCAGCGGGTTACCCCGACCTTTCGGCCTAGGAAGACACGCTGATTCCTTCAGTGTAGCGCGCGTGCGGCCCAGAACATCTAAGGGCATCACAGACCTGTTATTGCTCAATCTCGTGCGGCTAGAAGCCGCCTGTCCCTCTAAGAAGAAAAGTAATCGCTGACAGCACGAAGGATGTCACGCGACTAGTTAGCAGGCTAGAGTCTCGTTCGTTATCGGAATTAACCAGACAAATCGCTCCACCAACTAAGAACGGCCATGCACCACCACCCACCGAATCAAGAAAGAGCTATCAATCTGTCAATCCTTCCGGTGTCCGGGCCTGGTGAGGTTTCCCGTGTTGAGACAAATTAAGCCGCAGGCTCCACTCCTGGTGGTGCCCTTCCGTCAATTCCTTTAAGTTTCAGCTTTGCAACCATACTTCCCCCGGAACCCAAAAGCTTTGGTTTCCCGGAGGCTGCCCGCCGAGTCATCGGAGGAACTGCGGCGGATCGCTGGCTGGCATCGTTTATGGTTAGAACTAGGGCGGTATCTGATCGCCTTCGAACCTCTAACTTTCGTTCTTGATTAATGAAAACATACTTGGCAAATGCTTTCGCTTCTGTTCGTCTTGCGACGATCCAAGAATTTCACCTCTAACGTCGCAATACGAATGCCCCCGCCTGTCCCTATTAATCATTACCTCGGGTTCCGAAAACCAACAAAATAGAACCGAGGTCCTATTCCATTATTCCATGCACACAGTATTCAGGCGGGCTTGCCTGCTTTAAGCACTCTAATTTGTTCAAAGTAAACGTGCCGGCCCACCTCGACACTCGGTAAAGAGCACCGCGGTAGGATTTCAACGGGGTCCGCCTCGGGACGCACGGGCACGCACGAGGCGGCCGCGCGCCTTCGGCTCGCCCCACCGGCAGGACGTCCCACGATACATGCCAGTTAAACACCGACGGGCGGTGAACCAACAGCGTGGGACACAAATCCAACTACGAGCTTTTTAACCGCAACAACTTTAATATACGCTATTGGAGCTGGAATTACCGCGGCTGCTGGCACCAGACTTGCCCTCCAATAGATACTCGTTAAAGGATTTAAAGTGTACTCATTCCGATTACGGGGCCTCGGATGAGTCCCGTATCGTTATTTTTCGTCACTACCTCCCCGTGCCGGGAGTGGGTAATTTGCGCGCCTGCTGCCTTCCTTGGATGTGGTAGCCGTTTCTCAGGCTCCCTCTCCGGAATCGAACCCTGATTCCCCGTTACCCGTTACAACCATGGTAGGCGCAGAACCTACCATCGACAGTTGATAAGGCAGACATTTGAAAGATGCGTCGCCGGTACGGAGACCGTGCGATCAGCCCAAAGTTATTCAGAGTCACCAAGGCAAACGGACCGGACGAGCCGACCGATTGGTTTTGATCTAATAAAAGCGTCCCTTCCATCTCTGGTCGGGACTCTGTTTGCATGTATTAGCTCTAGAATTACCACAGTTATCCAAGTAACGTGGGTACGATCTAAGGAACCATAACTGATTTAATGAGCCATTCGCGGTTTCACCTTAATGCGGCTTGTACTGAGACATGCATGGCTTAATCTTTGAGACAAGCATATGACTACTGGCAGGATCAACCAGGGAGCTGCCTTGCTTGCATAGCGTAGCAGCGAGGCCTGGCCGGGAGTGCATCCCGGCGGCCCGCGCGAACACGCAGTTCGCACCAGGAAGAAGAGTCCAGGAGGAGGCGGGGCTCCCCTGCACGATACACCTCGAAACCCTCTCAGGTCCCGGCGGCGCGCGGCGCCGGCCGAAGCACGTGGTCGGGTCCGAGAGAGGCGCAATCGCCCGGAGACAGGCGAGTAGACGAGTTCAGAAAACCCGTGCTCCCAACTGAGCTTGCCGCTGCCGGCAGAGGCCCGGGAGCGTGCTGTCGTGGCATTGCCGGCGGGAGGCAACACGGACGGCCGAGGCCGGCCGGAAGCTCCGGCGCCGGCGCCACAAGGGCGGGGCCGGGGCCCCGCCCCGTAGGCGGCGTGCAGAAGCGGCCGGGCGCGGCCGAGTCACCGGCCGCCGGCCGCGGTACAAGCCGCCGGCGAGAACCGCCGGGGCCACCGAGCCAGCAGCCGGAGTCGGGCCGCCGAACGCCGGGCGGCGGAGCAGCCCACACAGGCCGCAGCCGCCGCGCCGCGCTTCGCACAGCGCGCCCCGCCGCCGCTCCCACTCGCGGGGAGCCGCGCCGGCCGCGCGCCGCCGCGCGCCCCTCCCGCCCGCCGCGCGCCGCGCCCGGCCGCCGCCTCGGCGGCAGCGCGCCGGCGCCGCGCGGCCGGCGCGCGCGCCCGCGCCGCCCGCCCCACCGCCGCCGCGCGGCCCCCGCCCGCCGGCCGGCGTCGCCGCCCGCCCGCCGGCCCACCGTACCGGTCGCCACGCACTTCGGCAAGAAAGTGCACCACCGGGTGACCGTCACACGCAATCGTACGAATCGCGTGTTGCGTCCCAGAGAGCAACCGGTGACGATAGGGCAACGACACCACACCCATTTCAGTGGGTCCTGTGAAGTTGGCAACCCTTTCTTTGGTCCTTTGGAGAACGTACTCTCCTTTCGGAGTTCTAGACGGATACGCGATAGGTGCGGGGTGCAAAACGTAAATAGCTCTGCAACAGTTCGCCGACAAACATACGGAACTTTCCCGCAGACTGTAGTGGTTGTTTGTCTCGTCCCCTCCGCCCGTTTTCGGTTCGTCTGTTTTTCTTTCATGTCCGTTTCTGTTCTTTTGTTGTTGGTTCCGTTACTGCGGTTGTTCCTGTTGTTGTGCCCTGCTTGTTTGTGGTGTTTGTTGTTGTCGCCGTTTACACACATAGCTCCGATCACAGTCGGAAGTAGCTCCCAAAGAGCTGTACAGGTAATCCCAATGACATTTGACTGTGCACACCATACGTCATGCGGTAGATGCAATAATGGGGACTCCATTGACACGCCACTGTGAGGTTCCGGGGTTCCCCGTACAAAATCGAAATACCCCTGTCGATTTTCGCCGGCAAAATAGTAGCAATTGACCACAAACTGGAGTCGTTTTGGAGGTGGCTTGACAGAATTCTTTGCCCAATAGCGCAAACAGAGCCCGCGAAGCGTTCTACAGGACATCCGAAAAACATCTGTCCGTGCAGAGTATACGTCATCAGGTAAATGCAGCCATGTGGAATGCATCGTCACGTCACTGTACACTGGCACCACTGTCGTCGGGAAACCGGCATTGTCTTTGGGGCCTCTGTGTACATATACTGCACTTGTAGAGTGCGTGGGAACATTGCTATCGAATCGCCCGAAGAGCACGAAACAAAACAAACAAACGTGCGTTTACCACGGTGGATATCCGAGTAGCTGTCGTATTTGTGCCCCTCACCCGGGACATGTACATTTGCCGCACATTCAATGAGCGAGTACCGACCATCGTAGACAAGAACCATTGCACATGTCCCCAGAGCTCGGGAAGGAAACAAAAACGAGTCGAATTGTTGGAAGGAAACGGGTGCACAGTCCACGGTAGCATGTCAATGGACACCCCATTATTGCAATTACCTCATGCGGTATAATCCGCACGGAACAATGCTATTCGGCGTACCTGCAGAACCCGTTGCCGGCCATTGAGAACCGCGATCGGAACCATGTTCGTACAATTAGGCAAACGAGTATCTCGAAGGACACCACATGTCGTGGTGATGTGTCGTAGTCTGCAGAACCATGCAAACCGTGTACAGAGAACCCCCGAACCGATGTCGTGGACGCAGGTGGAACGATGTCGCGCGCCACGCACACGAAAGGCATAAGTACGCATGCGCGCCCGGGTAAGCACCAGCGCCGCCTCACCGACAATAGCACCAGCGGGTAGCTGTGATCAGGAACGACGTGGCGAGGTGACGCGCGGTTACGGTACGCCACGGTACGTTAGGGTTGCGTTAGGTTAGGTTACGTGAGGTCGGGTTAGGTTAGGCTACGTTGGGTTAGGTTAGGTCACGTTGCGTCAGGTTAGGTCAGGTTAGGTTAGGTTAGGTTAGGGTAGGGCAGGGTAGGCGACGCGACGCTAGGTTACGTTAGCGGAGGGCAGGGCAGGTGACGCGACGCGACGCCAGGCCGGGTCACGTCACGTCGCGTCACAGCGCGCCGGGCGGCGCCCGCGGCCGCGCCCCGCCCCCCACACCAGCCGACGCCGGCCTGCGGAGGGCGGCGCGACGTGCGCGCGTGCGGGGCACAGCCGCGCGCCGGGGCCGCCCGCCCGACGGGCACCGGGCGCCGGGGCAGCGGCCGGCCGCGGCCCGGCCGAGGCGCCCAGGCCGGCGGCGCGGCGGCGCGCGGGGCCGGCAGCGGGCGCGGCGCGTGCGCCCCGCGGGGGCCGGTGGCGCTGCGCCGGGCCGGGCCGGAGTGGCGGCGGTCCGAGCGGCCGGCGGCCGGCGGGGGCGCGCGCCGCCGCCCCCGACCGAACCGAGCGGATAGGGACAGCGGGAAAGTCGGGGAGGGCGGCGAACGCGTCACGGCGCGGTCCCGGGGGGTGCCCACAGTGGAATGAGAGGGCGACCAGGGCCCGCCGTCCACCCGCGCGTGGCGCGAAATTCGGGGGTCGCCCGGCGGAGGAGGGCCGGCGACGGCGAGCCGGCGGCCGGAGGAGCGGACGTGTGTTCGCGCGGCGACAAATGGACCGGCCGCCACCGTCTGTGTCCGCGAGCGCCAACCCGAACGCCGGAGGCCGGCGGCAGTGCGAGACGGGCGGGCAAATGGCACACGTATGGGAGCACCCGAAACGGCGCGCGCGCGCGGCAAAAAAAAAAAAAAAAAAAAAAAAAAATCACCATCAAACACGAACGAAGAAGAGGGGGGGGGGGGGGGTGCGGCGGCACGGACACACACGCAAAAAAGAAGAGGTAACATGTGCATTACGACACAAGGTCGGCAATACGCGCGCACGACAAGGTGCATCACCGGCCATTGGACGGGTACACGAACGGAGGACGTCCGTACAGAACGAACGCAGACAGACGCGCGAGTGGGTGAGACCAGGATCCCGGTTCCGCCCTCCCGCCGGCCCGTCGATGTGGTGCAGGGCGACGACGCGCCGTGGAGGAGCGGCCCGCGGCCGTCGCCAGCGTGTGCGGCGCCGAGGGCGCGACAGGTGGCGCTGCCGGCGACGGGTGCGCGGAACCGCCGATAGGTGGCGCCGGCGAGGGCACGGCGGGAGGCGGGCGGCCGTCGTGCGGCCGGCAGATGGCGGCACCGCGCCGAGGAGCCGGCCGGGTTAATGGCGGGGACGGCGGTGACGCCGCCACGTAGAGACCAATTGCGACGGGCGAACGAGGAGGCGCCGCCCCGGAGCGCAGGGGCGCGCCCGATCGCGTTGGGCGGCACTCGCGCGGCGCGGCCGGGGGGGGGGTGGCCCGCACCCGGTTCACGGCCGACGTCGCCAGCGACACGAGGGCGGAGGGTGCCGGACCTGCGACGTTGGCACCCCTGCGTCGGGAAGGCGTACATGTCGAGACAGAGATGCAATTGGTGCGGAGGTCCGTGTACGAAAGGGAAACAGGTGCGCATAAATGCCGCCGAGAAGGTACACAAACGTACCGCAAAGGTTGTGCGGGCTCCTCACGAGTGTCCGCCCAGTGGTGCAAACATCGTAGTAACTAGGTCGCAAGGAGGTCTACCGGAAGCCGTCGTGACGTGTCGCCGTGCACACCGTACGTCGGCGGATAGACGCGGTGATGTGGGAGGTCATTTGCGCGTTACTGCACACGCGGCACCGCGCGTCCGAGACAGGCACACCGTCATTTTGCGGCCCTGTGTACATACACCACAGTTGTAGAGGTCATGTGAACATTCGTATGGTAACCGCCCGAGGGAAATACGTGTACAAACGCCAGACCGCAGTTGTACGACGCGACGGGCATGGGAGGGAAGCATCAGTTGGGAAGGGCGTGAGGCAGGGTGCTAGCCCACCTCCGATGCTTTTCAGTGTGCACATCGAGCAGGCGGTGAAGGAAAGCACGGACGGCTTTGGGATAGGGAGTAACGTTCAGGGGGACGACAGGACAACATTGCGTGTTGCCGATGGCAGTGTAATGCTGCCAGAGACAGCAAAGGACCTGGAAGAGCGGTTGAATGGAATGGACAGTGTGTTGCGGGGAATGTATACAATGGACATTGACAAGAGCAAAACAAAAGTAATGGAAGTGCGGTCGTCGAGGATCAGGCGATGCCGAAGGAGGTAGAGTGGGGAACGATACAATGTCGGCGGTAGATGCGTTGTGTTACGTGGGTAGGGAAATAACGGGCGATGGTCGCGGTACAGAGGACATAAAATGCAGAATGGCGACGGGAGGGAAAGCATTCCGGGAAGACGAGAAATGTGCTAACACCGAACAGTAATGTGCGTATGAGGAGGCCTTTTCGGAAAGCATTTGAGCGGAGAGGTGCCTTGTACGGACGTGACGCGTGGACGACAGGCGGTGCGGACAGGGGGAGATTAGAGGCGTTTGAGATGTGGTGCCACAGACGAATGCCAATGATTAGGTGGGTAGCTCGCATAACCAATGAAGAGGTACTGGACAGACCCGTGGCCAAAAGAGGGGATCGCAGACATCGAGGAATCGTACATGTAGCACCGGGGGGAGGTGTGTGGGGGTACAAATCGCAGAGGGAGACCGAGAGACGCGTATAGTATGCCGATTCACGTGGATGTGGGTTGCCGTTCCCATGAGGAGATGAAAAGGCCTGCTCAGGACAGAGACTAGGGTGGGGAGCTGCATCAAAGCAGACCCCGGACCGAGGAGCATAATGCGAATAACATTAACCGCCCGGGACAAAGAGTATGGTGACATTTGCCGATACCGGATAGGCCGTCGCACGTGTGCCCCGTAACCGGGAAAGATACATGATCCGCAGGCCGAGACGGGTATTCCACCCGCTGCACATGCAATGTGTCGTTTGTACGCCCGACCGGGTACCGCGCATCGCAAACACGAACCGTTGCGCATGCCCCAGGAGCCCGCGAACAAAAGGGTCCCATCGTGGGGAGAAAGGTACAGCGGTAGAGCAGACGGGCGCAAATGCCACGGTAGCATGTGCGTGGACACCCCATTACGGGAGGTATCGCGTGAGGTGTAATGTGCACGGAGGACGTCCGCCAAGAGCCGGTCGACAGCCATTTTGGAACCGTGGGCCGAACCATGTCGGTGCGCGTTGTCCCTGTACCGGTGGTCGGTGTTCAGAACAATAGCGGGCCCGTGCACCGACACGTTGTCCTGCCCCCGATATTATCAGGGAAGGCCTGGTATTTGGACATCATTGCGGCATGGGGCGACAGTTGTCGATGAACGTGCGAGACGGGATCCGTTACGAACAACACTGTCAACCGGTTGCGCACGACGGAGGACACCCTTGCGTTGTACTACATAGCGATAGCATGTAGCAGACGGGGGCTGTACGGTATTGTGTCTGAGGTGGCCGCAATCACGTACATGCAGGTAAGTGTATGTGACGTGCGCGTACCGCACATGTACAAATACGGCCCCGCCCAGCACGTACATTGGCGCGTATGAATGTGTAGTAATGGGTCTGCCCTATCCTCCCGCCGCCCGTAATGTCTGTGGCAGCCGCGGTGAATCACCGCAACAATGGATGGCATCGGTGATGGGTAAGAGTGAATGGCGACATGTCGTGTAGCCCGCCGGTCGCGTGTACACACGTATTCCACGACATTGCCGTTTACCGGCCATAGATCCCGCAGGCGACGCCCGTGCACATGTCCAGACGTCCGAGGCGTGTGACGTACGTAACATTCCCATCCGACGTGTGCCACGTCGCCGACCGCACCGTACTGTGTGCTACACGGCCCGTAGTCCCATGTCGACGAACCGCCGTCCACTGTTCTGCGAGCGGGTACCACATCATCAACATCCCATGTACAGCCAAACGCCAGCCGCCGGTGGATCGATCGCGAAAGGTACCTGCCCGTCGAGCCGTTGCGTCACGTTCTGCCTGCACAGCACTCCACCGTGAGGTGGCGTACCGCTGCAGTGCAATGCGTGTAATGCGTGTCCCCGCACGTTACTGATTGGGCTCTTCCATGGCCTCTAACGTCAAACCACCTCCCTCCGTAGATGTGCCAATCGCACACGTTCATAGCCAGGCTGCAACACTATACCAGGTACACACGTTTGCAGATCAGATGAGATTAATTATTTGTTCCGTAGACCCAAATTGAGGGGATCCCCGTGGATGTGGAACATGTCAAGAAACAAAATGTACAGGTTGCATAACAACAAATACTAACAATGTAAATACGGATACATAATTGTTTAAGGTTCTTCTTTTAGGGTTTTTTTGTGATCATATAATAGTACTAATATAGTATGGGTGCATGCAGCACGTGGTACAAGGTAGAAAGTCACTAACGGAGTAGAAGGAGGTGGCCACTAGAAGGTCGTTTAGGTTCCTCGTCAACTGACCTTTACTTGTAGCTAAATCGTTTGTACTTGATGGTAAAGTATTGGAAATGTGTGTTCCTGAGTAGTGGACCCCTTTGTGAACCGAAGTAGGTGCTTTTAGATCCTTGTGTGGACCATTGTTGTTTCTAGTATTGTATGTGTGAACCGAGCTGCTTGTTGGGAAAAGGGATATATTATTTATGACAAATGTCATTAAGGAATAAATACACTGAGAGGCGGTAGTTAATATACCCAGTTCTTTGAAGAGGCTTCTACAGGACGTCCGCGAATGTACGCCACAAATAATACGTATTACACGTTTTTGGGCTCTGAAGACTTGTGGCCGACCTGAAGAGTTAACCCCACAATTATTGTACCATATGACATTAAGGATTGAAAGTAAGCAAAGTATGCAAGCTTTGGTATTTGTATGTCTCCTATGTCTGAGAACACCCGTATTGGAAATACAGAGTTGTTGGGTCGTTTCTGCAGTTCTGTGGCGTGCTCCTCCCAACTAAATGTATTACCAAGCTGTAATCCCAGGCATTTAATTCTGTCAGCCTCTTGTATCTGCTCTTCTTCATATTCAATGCATATGCTGTAAGGAAATCTCTTACATGTCCTGAACTGCAGGTAGTGCGTCTTTGCAAAGTGTAATGACGATGAGTTGGATTTAAACCATGTAGTAATGTACATGAAATTATCATTAGCAGACGTTTCTATCACTACACGTGACGTACTCGTTATTGCAATACGTGTATCATCTGCAGACAAACCGAACTCTGCCTCTGGTAGTGTAACCGATGAGAGATCATTAACGTACACAGGAAAAGGCAATGGCCCTAAGATGGGTCCCTGTGGGACACCACATGTAGTTGCGTCCCAACCCGATGATGACTGTTGGCCCAATTCACTAGTCGCCTGCACCGACACCCTTCGATTCCTGTTAGTGAGGTACGACGCGAACCATTTGGCAGCGTTTCCCGTGACCCCATAGAATCCTAATGTACTTAAAAGGATGTTATGGTGCACACAATCAAATGCCTTTGACAACTCACAGAAAACACCTGCTGCTTGCAATGTATCATCTAATGGGTTACGTGCGTTCGCACTGAAGGTGTAAATAGCCTTCTCAATATCGGAACCTTTCAGAAATCCAAACTGTGATCTAGACAATGTGCCATTTGTGGTGACGTGGGTGAGAGGCCGCCTGTACATTACCTTTTCTATAATGTTTGCGAATGCTGGCAAAAGGGAAATGGGTCTGTAGTGTGATGGTATCTCTGTATCCCCCTTCTTGACGAGAGGTTTAATATCTGCATATGTTAGCCAATCAGGAAATGGTCCCGTTACAACAGACGGGCGACACAAATAACCTAAGATTGTGCTACGTCCACAGGAACACGCGTTAAGTAACGTTGTTGTTATTTCATCGTATCCACTGGACGCCTTTGTTTTTCAAGATCGTATTATGGACGAAATTCCGTGTGGTGACGTGACCGACATATTCATGTGTGTGAAGCTATTTGTAAATGCTAGTTTCAAATAATCAAGCGCATTATGTACTGACCCCGACAATCGCTTACTATCAGTAACGGATAGAAAGTACGTGTTAAATAGATTTGCCACACAATGCCCATCGGTTACTAATGTCTCAGCGACTCCTAACCGTACCTGCTCGTGTTCCTTTCTGGTTCTACCAGTCGCTTCTTTCACTATATCCCATATTGTATGTATCTGGTTGCCTGATGTTGCTATCTTCTTGTCATAGTGCATTCGTTTAGATACCTGGATAGCTTTTTGTAATATTGTACAGTATCCCTTGTATTTAGGTAGATCATCGTCATTGCAGCTACTCTAGGCTGATAGATACATACTCCTTTTTGTCTTACATGCAATCTGTAGTCCTTGTGTAATCCAAGGTTTTCTTATAGACGTCTGTTTCAGTCGCGTTACTTTTAGAGGAAAACAGTTTCCAAACATGATACTAATATTATTAATGAATGCCTGCCTGCAGTGTGCAGGCAGTGACTACCAGACGGCAGGCAGGTCGCCGTTTGCATCCGACCACCGTGGCACGTGTGCAGAAAGGCGTACAGTAGTCCGCAGCATCCGTTGTCACGGCGCCGCCACGAGAACCGACGAATCGTAGCACCAACGCACACGCTTCCAGGTCGAACGTGGAGAGGTACCTCATGGCGCGCCCCTGCTGGTCTGTTGGGGAGCTCCGGGAAAGGGGCAACAAGTACGCTGCGGCGTGTGTGGTCTTTACTGCTGCTCTGCACGGTGTCGGACGAGTGCCGTGTGCACAGGACTACGTCACATTCCTGTGGCACAGGGGAATCGGTCAGTCCACGAAGGTCATTAGGCACGAAACGAAGAGGGGTACAGGGGCAGGAAAAACGTTACACAGCATACACCATCGGTTCGGGTATTTATTTATTTACGTATTCTGTGTTATCGTCGTAGCAATAGCTTGGGAGCTGCCAAGCACTGTGCAGTTGTCGTTTGTTGAATAATACGGTCAGCACAATAGGCATTGCAAAATCGCCGACGCATGACCTGTTGCCAATGAACGAAGGTTGCAAGGCGCGATAGTGACACCATGTGATAGCCGACCTACGCCCTTCGTGT
>JAOYRU010000651.1:17500-27500 GCA_026315105.1 Locusta migratoria
TACCGGTATGCGAACCGACCGGGCGACGGGCGCGGCGCGCTACGCGCATTTCAGGAGACGCGCCGAGGCTCGCGCCCCGACACGACGCTCCCAAGTCTCCGAAGCGAGGCGGGCGCCGAAACGCCTGCCGGCTTCAGTATACGTAGCCGACCCTCAGCCAGACGTGGCCCGGGAACGGAATCCATGGACCGCAATGTGCGTTCGAAACGTCGATGTTCATGTGTCCTGCAGTTCACATGTCGACGCGCAATTTGCTGCGTTCTTCATCGACCCACGAGCCGAGTGATCCACCGTCCTGGGTGATCTTTTTTCACAATTTTTGTCTGTTCGTTGCGTGCGCAACTGTTTGCATAGGCGGGACCGGGGCGTTTGACGGCCCCTGTTCCATTCCACATTCGTCGTACGGCTCCACACCGGAGCAGAGAGGCACTCGGGCGAAAGTCATTCAAAACCGGCGCCGGGCGCCAGGTGCCGCGGGCCTCCCGCCTCCGGAGCTTCAGCGCTCGTACACCAGCTCAGCAGTTAGTTTTGAGACGTGCGCGTGGTCCCGCACGCGGCGCGCGCCCAGGAGGCGCAGTGTCTGTATGCGCGACAAGACACGCACATCGCAAGACATGCAGTCAAGTCGGTAATGATCCTTCCGCAGGTTCACCTACGGAAACCTTGTTACGACTTTTACTTCCTCTAAATGATCAAGTTTGGTCATCTTTCCGGTAGCATCGGCAACGACAGAGTCGATGCCGCGTACCAGTCCGAAGACCTCACTAAATCATTCAATCGGTAGTAGCGACGGGCGGTGTGTACAAAGGGCAGGGACGTAATCAACGCGAGCTTATGACTCGCGCTTACTGGGAATTCCTCGTTCATGGGGAACAATTGCAAGCCCCAATCCCTAGCACGAAGGAGGTTCAGCGGGTTACCCCGACCTTTCGGCCTAGGAAGACACGCTGATTCCTTCAGTGTAGCGCGCGTGCGGCCCAGAACATCTAAGGGCATCACAGACCTGTTATTGCTCAATCTCGTGCGGCTAGAAGCCGCCTGTCCCTCTAAGAAGAAAAGTAATCGCTGACAGCACGAAGGATGTCACGCGACTAGTTAGCAGGCTAGAGTCTCGTTCGTTATCGGAATTAACCAGACAAATCGCTCCACCAACTAAGAACGGCCATGCACCACCACCCACCGAATCAAGAAAGAGCTATCAATCTGTCAATCCTTCCGGTGTCCGGGCCTGGTGAGGTTTCCCGTGTTGAGTCAAATTAAGCCGCAGGCTCCACTCCTGGTGGTGCCCTTCCGTCAATTCCTTTAAGTTTCAGCTTTGCAACCATACTTCCCCCGGAACCCAAAAGCTTTGGTTTCCCGGAGGCTGCCCGCCGAGTCATCGGAGGAACTGCGGCGGATCGCTGGCTGGCATCGTTTATGGTTAGAACTAGGGCGGTATCTGATCGCCTTCGAACCTCTAACTTTCGTTCTTGATTAATGAAAACATACTTGGCAAATGCTTTCGCTTCTGTTCGTCTTGCGACGATCCAAGAATTTCACCTCTAACGTCGCAATACGAATGCCCCCGCCTGTCCCTATTAATCATTACCTCGGGTTCCGAAAACCAACAAAATAGAACCGAGGTCCTATTCCATTATTCCATGCACACAGTATTCAGGCGGGCTTGCCTGCTTTAAGCACTCTAATTTGTTCAAAGTAAACGTGCCGGCCCACCTCGACACTCGGTAAAGAGCACCGCGGTAGGATTTCAACGGGGTCCGCCTCGGGACGCACGGGCACGCACGAGGCGGCCGCGCGCCTTCGGCTCGCCCCACCGGCAGGACGTCCCACGATACATGCCAGTTAAACACCGACGGGCGGTGAACCAACAGCGTGGGACACAAATCCAACTACGAGCTTTTTAACCGCAACAACTTTAATATACGCTATTGGAGCTGGAATTACCGCGGCTGCTGGCACCAGACTTGCCCTCCAATAGATACTCGTTAAAGGATTTAAAGTGTACTCATTCCGATTACGGGGCCTCGGATGAGTCCCGTATCGTTATTTTTCGTCACTACCTCCCCGTGCCGGGAGTGGGTAATTTGCGCGCCTGCTGCCTTCCTTGGATGTGGTAGCCGTTTCTCAGGCTCCCTCTCCGGAATCGAACCCTGATTCCCCGTTACCCGTTACAACCATGGTAGGCGCAGAACCTACCATCGACAGTTGATAAGGCAGACATTTGAAAGATGCGTCGCCGGTACGGAGACCGTGCGATCAGCCCAAAGTTATTCAGAGTCACCAAGGCAAACGGACCGGACGAGCCGACCGATTGGTTTTGATCTAATAAAAGCGTCCCTTCCATCTCTGGTCGGGACTCTGTTTGCATGTATTAGCTCTAGAATTACCACAGTTATCCAAGTAACGTGGGTACGATCTAAGGAACCATAACTGATTTAATGAGCCATTCGCGGTTTCACCTTAATGCGGCTTGTACTGAGACATGCATGGCTTAATCTTTGAGACAAGCATATGACTACTGGCAGGATCAACCAGGGAGCTGCCTTGCTTGCATAGCGTAGCAGCGAGGCCTGGCCGGGAGTGCATCCCGGCGGCCCGCGCGAACACGCAGTTCGCACCAGGAAGAAGAGTCCAGGAGGAGGCGGGGCTCCCCTGCACGATACACCTCGAAACCCTCTCAGGTCCCGGCGGCGCGCGGCGCCGGCCGAAGCACGTGGTCGGGTCCGAGAGAGGCGCAATCGCCCGGAGACAGGCGAGTAGACGAGTTCAGAAAACCCGTGCTCCCAACTGAGCTTGCCGCTGCCGGCAGAGGCCCGGGAGCGTGCTGTCGTGGCATTGCCGGCGGGAGGCAACACGGACGGCCGAGGCCGGCCGGAAGCTCCGGCGCCGGCGCCACAAGGGCGGGGCCGGGGCCCCGCCCCGTAGGCGGCGTGCAGAAGCGGGCGGGCGCGGCCGAGTCACCGGCCGCCGGCCGCGGTACAAGCCGCCGGCGAGAACCGCCGGGGCCACCGAGCCAGCAGCCGGAGTCGGGCCGCCGAACGCCGGGCGGCGGAGCAGCCCACACAGGCCGCAGCCGCCGCGCCGCGCTTCGCACAGCGCGCCCCGCCGCCGCTCCCACTCGCGGGGAGCCGCGCCGGCCGCGCGCCGCCGCGCGCCCCTCCCGCCCGCCGCGCGCCGCGCCCGGCCGCCGCCTCGGCGGCAGCGCGCCGGCGCCGCGCGGCCGGCGCGCGCGCCCGCGCCGCCCGCCCCACCGCCGCCGCGCGGCCCCCGCCCGCCGGCCGGCGTCGCCGCCCGCCCGCCGGCCCACCGTACCGGTCGCCACGCACTTCGGCAAGAAAGTGCACCACCGGGTGACCGTCACACGCAATCGTACGAATCGCGTGTTGCGTCCCAGAGAGCAACCGGTGACGATAGGGCAACGACACCACACCCATTTCAGTGGGTCCTGTGAAGTTGGCAACCCTTTCTTTGGTCCTTTGGAGAACGTACTCTCCTTTCGGAGTTCTAGACGGATACGCGATAGGTGCGGGGTGCAAAACGTAAATAGCTCTGCAACAGTTCGCCGACAAACATACGGAACTTTCCCGCAGACTGTAGTGGTTGTTTGTCTCGTCCCCTCCGCCCGTTTTCGGTTCGTCTGTTTTTCTTTCATGTCCGTTTCTGTTCTTTTGTTGTTGGTTCCGTTACTGCGGTTGTTCCTGTTGTTGTGCCCTGCTTGTTTGTGGTGTTTGTTGTTGTCGCCGTTTACACACATAGCTCCGATCACAGTCGGAAGTAGCTCCCAAAGAGCTGTACAGGTAATCCCAATGACATTTGACTGTGCACACCATACGTCATGCGGTAGATGCAATAATGGGGACTCCATTGACACGCCACTGTGAGGTTCCGGGGTTCCCCGTACAAAATCGAAATACCCCTGTCGATTTTCGCCGGCAAAATAGTAGCAATTGACCACAAACTGGAGTCGTTTTGGAGGTGGCTTGACAGAATTCTTTGCCCAATAGCGCAAACAGAGCCCGCGAAGCGTTCTACAGGACATCCGAAAAACATCTGTCCGTGCAGAGTATACGTCATCAGGTAAATGCAGCCATGTGGAATGCATCGTCACGTCACTGTACACTGGCACCACTGTCGTCGGGAAACCGGCATTGTCTTTGGGGCCTCTGTGTACATATACTGCACTTGTAGAGTGCGTGGGAACATTGCTATCGAATCGCCCGAAGAGCACGAAACAAAACAAACAAACGTGCGTTTACCACGGTGGATATCCGAGTAGCTGTCGTATTTGTGCCCCTCACCCGGGACATGTACATTTGCCGCACATTCAATGAGCGAGTACCGACCATCGTAGACAAGAACCATTGCACATGTCCCCAGAGCTCGGGAAGGAAACAAAAACGAGTCGAATTGTTGGAAGGAAACGGGTGCACAGTCCACGGTAGCATGTCAATGGACACCCCATTATTGCAATTACCTCATGCGGTATAATCCGCACGGAACAATGCTATTCGGCGTACCTGCAGAACCCGTTGCCGGCCATTGAGAACCGCGATCGGAACCATGTTCGTACAATTAGGCAAACGAGTATCTCGAAGGACACCACATGTCGTGGTGATGTGTCGTAGTCTGCAGAACCATGCAAACCGTGTACAGAGAACCCCCGAACCGATGTCGTGGACGCAGGTGGAACGATGTCGCGCGCCACGCACACGAAAGGCATAAGTACGCATGCGCGCCCGGGTAAGCACCAGCGCCGCCTCACCGACAATAGCACCAGCGGGTAGCTGTGATCAGGAACGACGTGGCGAGGTGACGCGCGGTTACGGTACGCCACGGTACGTTAGGGTTGCGTTAGGTTAGGTTACGTGAGGTCGGGTTAGGTTAGGCTACGTTGGGTTAGGTTAGGTCACGTTGCGTTAGGTTAGGTCAGGTTAGGTTAGGTTAGGTTAGGGTAGGGCAGGGTAGGCGACGCGACGCTAGGTTACGTTAGCGGAGGGCAGGGCAGGTGACGCGACGCGACGCCAGGCCGGGTCACGTCACGTCGCGTCACAGCGCGCCGGGCGGCGCCCGCGGCCGCGCCCCGCCCCCCACACCAGCCGACGCCGGCCTGCGGAGGGCGGCGCGACGTGCGCGCGTGCGGGGCACAGCCGCGCGCCGGGGCCGCCCGCCCGACGGGCACCGGGCGCCGGGGCAGCGGCCGGCCGCGGCCCGGCCGAGGCGCCCAGGCCGGCGGCGCGGCGGCGCGCGGGGCCGGCAGCGGGCGCGGCGCGTGCGCCCCGCGGGGGCCGGTGGCGCTGCGCCGGGCCGGGCCGGAGTGGCGGCGGTCCGAGCGGCCGGCGGCCGGCGGGGGCGCGCGCCGCCGCCCCCGACCGAACCGAGCGGATAGGGACAGCGGGAAAGTCGGGGAGGGCGGCGAACGCGTCACGGCGCGGTCCCGGGGGGTGCCCACAGTGGAATGAGAGGGCGACCAGGGCCCGCCGTCCACCCGCGCGTGGCGCGAAATTCGGGGGTCGCCCGGCGGAGGAGGGCCGGCGACGGCGAGCCGGCGGCCGGAGGAGCGGACGTGTGTTCGCGCGGCGACAAATGGACCGGCCGCCACCGTCTGTGTCCGCGAGCGCCAACCCGAACGCCGGAGGCCGGCGGCAGTGCGAGACGGGCGGGCAAATGGCACACGTATGGGAGCACCCGAAACGGCGCGCGCGCGCGGCAAAAAAAAAAAAAAAAAAAAAAAATCACCATCAAACACGAACGAAGAAGAGGGGGGGGGGGGGGTGCGGCGGCACGGACACACACGCAAAAAAGAAGAGGTAACATGTGCATTACGACACAAGGTCGGCAATACGCGCGCACGACAAGGTGCATCACCGGCCATTGGACGGGTACACGAACGGAGGACGTCCGTACAGAACGAACGCAGACAGACGCGCGAGTGGGTGAGACCAGGATCCCGGTTCCGCCCTCCCGCCGGCCCGTCGATGTGGTGCAGGGCGACGACGCGCCGTGGAGGAGCGGCCCGCGGCCGTCGCCAGCGTGTGCGGCGCCGAGGGCGCGACAGGTGGCGCTGCCGGCGACGGGTGCGCGGAACCGCCGATAGGTGGCGCCGGCGAGGGCACGGCGGGAGGCGGGCGGCCGTCGTGCGGCCGGCAGATGGCGGCACCGCGCCGAGGAGCCGGCCGGGTTAATGGCGGGGACGGCGGTGACGCCGCCACGTAGAGACCAATTGCGACGGGCGAACGAGGAGGCGCCGCCCCGGAGCGCAGGGGCGCGCCCGATCGCGTTGGGCGGCACTCGCGCGGCGCGGCCGGGGGGGGGGTGGCCCGCACCCGGTTCACGGCCGACGTCGCCAGCGACACGAGGGCGGAGGGTGCCGGACCTGCGACGTTGGCACCCCTGCGTCGGGAAGGCGTACATGTCGAGACAGAGATGCAATTGGTGCGGAGGTCCGTGTACGAAAGGGAAACAGGTGCGCATAAATGCCGCCGAGAAGGTACACAAACGTACCGCAAAGGTTGTGCGGGCTCCTCACGAGTGTCCGCCCAGTGGTGCAAACATCGTAGTAACTAGGTCGCAAGGAGGTCTACCGGAAGCCGTCGTGACGTGTCGCCGTGCACACCGTACGTCGGCGGATAGACGCGGTGATGTGGGAGGTCATTTGCGCGTTACTGCACACGCGGCACCGCGCGTCCGAGACAGGCACACCGTCATTTTGCGGCCCTGTGTACATACACCACAGTTGTAGAGGTCATGTGAACATTCGTATGGTAACCGCCCGAGGGAAATACGTGTACAAACGCCAGACCGCAGTTGTACGACGCGACGGGCATGGGAGGGAAGCATCAGTTGGGAAGGGCGTGAGGCAGGGTGCTAGCCCACCTCCGATGCTTTTCAGTGTGCACATCGAGCAGGCGGTGAAGGAAAGCACGGACGGCTTTGGGATAGGGAGTAACGTTCAGGGGGACGACAGGACAACATTGCGTGTTGCCGATGGCAGTGTAATGCTGCCAGAGACAGCAAAGGACCTGGAAGAGCGGTTGAATGGAATGGACAGTGTGTTGCGGGGAATGTATACAATGGACATTGACAAGAGCAAAACAAAAGTAATGGAAGTGCGGTCGTCGAGGATCAGGCGATGCCGAAGGAGGTAGAGTGGGGAACGATACAATGTCGGCGGTAGATGCGTTGTGTTACGTGGGTAGGGAAATAACGGGCGATGGTCGCGGTACAGAGGACATAAAATGCAGAATGGCGACGGGAGGGAAAGCATTCCGGGAAGACGAGAAATGTGCTAACACCGAACAGTAATGTGCGTATGAGGAGGCCTTTTCGGAAAGCATTTGAGCGGAGAGGTGCCTTGTACGGACGTGACGCGTGGACGACAGGCGGTGCGGACAGGGGGAGATTAGAGGCGTTTGAGATGTGGTGCCACAGACGAATGCCAATGATTAGGTGGGTAGCTCGCATAACCAATGAAGAGGTACTGGACAGACCCGTGGCCAAAAGAGGGGATCGCAGACATCGAGGAATCGTACATGTAGCACCGGGGGGAGGTGTGTGGGGGTACAAATCGCAGAGGGAGACCGAGAGACGCGTATAGTATGCCGATTCACGTGGATGTGGGTTGCCGTTCCCATGAGGAGATGAAAAGGCCTGCTCAGGACAGAGACTAGGGTGGGGAGCTGCATCAAAGCAGACCCCGGACCGAGGAGCATAATGCGAATAACATTAACCGCCCGGGACAAAGAGTATGGTGACATTTGCCGATACCGGATAGGCCGTCGCACGTGTGCCCCGTAACCGGGAAAGATACATGATCCGCAGGCCGAGACGGGTATTCCACCCGCTGCACATGCAATGTGTCGTTTGTACGCCCGACCGGGTACCGCGCATCGCAAACACGAACCGTTGCGCATGCCCCAGGAGCCCGCGAACAAAAGGGTCCCATCGTGGGGAGAAAGGTACAGCGGTAGAGCAGACGGGCGCAAATGCCACGGTAGCATGTGCGTGGACACCCCATTACGGGAGGTATCGCGTGAGGTGTAATGTGCACGGAGGACGTCCGCCAAGAGCCGGTCGACAGCCATTTTGGAACCGTGGGCCGAACCATGTCGGTGCGCGTTGTCCCTGTACCGGTGGTCGGTGTTCAGAACAATAGCGGGCCCGTGCACCGACACGTTGTCCTGCCCCCGATATTATCAGGGAAGGCCTGGTATTTGGACATCATTGCGGCATGGGGCGACAGTTGTCGATGAACGTGCGAGACGGGATCCGTTACGAACAACACTGTCAACCGGTTGCGCACGACGGAGGACACCCTTGCGTTGTACTACATAGCGATAGCATGTAGCAGACGGGGGCTGTACGGTATTGTGTCTGAGGTGGCCGCAATCACGTACATGCAGGTAAGTGTATGTGACGTGCGCGTACCGCACATGTACAAATACGGCCCCGCCCAGCACGTACATTGGCGCGTATGAATGTGTAGTAATGGGTCTGCCCTATCCTCCCGCCGCCCGTAATGTCTGTGGCAGCCGCGGTGAATCACCGCAACAATGGATGGCATCGGTGATGGGTAAGAGTGAATGGCGACATGTCGTGTAGCCCGCCGGTCGCGTGTACACACGTATTCCACGACATTGCCGTTTACCGGCCATAGATCCCGCAGGCGACGCCCGTGCACATGTCCAGACGTCCGAGGCGTGTGACGTACGTAACATTCCCATCCGACGTGTGCCACGTCGCCGACCGCACCGTACTGTGTGCTACACGGCCCGTAGTCCCATGTCGACGAACCGCCGTCCACTGTTCTGCGAGCGGGTACCACATCATCAACATCCCATGTACAGCCAAACGCCAGCCGCCGGTGGATCGATCGCGAAAGGTACCTGCCCGTCGAGCCGTTGCGTCACGTTCTGCCTGCACAGCACTCCACCGTGAGGTGGCGTACCGCTGCAGTGCAATGCGTGTAATGCGTGTCCCCGCACGTTACTGATTGGGCTCTTCCATGGCCTCTAACGTCAAACCACCTCCCTCCGTAGATGTGCCAATCGCACACGTTCATAGCCAGGCTGCAACACTATACCAGGTACACACGTTTGCAGATCAGATGAGATTAATTATTTGTTCCGTAGACCCAAATTGAGGGGATCCCCGTGGATGTGGAACATGTCAAGAAACAAAATGTACAGGTTGCATAACAACAAATACTAACAATGTAAATACGGATACATAATTGTTTAAGGTTCTTCTTTTAGGGTTTTTTTGTGATCATATAATAGTACTAATATAGTATGGGTGCATGCAGCACGTGGTACAAGGTAGAAAGTCACTAACGGAGTAGAAGGAGGTGGCCACTAGAAGGTCGTTTAGGTTCCTCGTCAACTGACCTTTACTTGTAGCTAAATCGTTTGTACTTGATGGTAAAGTATTGGAAATGTGTGTTCCTGAGTAGTGGACCCCTTTGTGAACCGAAGTAGGTGCTTTTAGATCCTTGTGTGGACCATTGTTGTTTCTAGTATTGTATGTGTGAACCGAGCTGCTTGTTGGGAAAAGGGATATATTATTTATGACAAATGTCATTAAGGAATAAATACACTGAGAGGCGGTAGTTAATATACCCAGTTCTTTGAAGAGGCTTCTACAGGACGTCCGCGAATGTACGCCACAAATAATACGTATTACACGTTTTTGGGCTCTGAAGACTTGTGGCCGACCTGAAGAGTTAACCCCACAATTATTGTACCATATGACATTAAGGATTGAAAGTAAGCAAAGTATGCAAGCTTTGGTATTTGTATGTCTCCTATGTCTGAGAACACCCGTATTGGAAATACAGAGTTGTTGGGTCGTTTCTGCAGTTCTGTGGCGTGCTCCTCCCAACTAAATGTATTACCAAGCTGTAATCCCAGGCATTTAATTCTGTCAGCCTCTTGTATCTGCTCTTCTTCATATTCAATGCATATGCTGTAAGGAAATCTCTTACATGTCCTGAACTGCAGGTAGT
>JAOYRU010000651.1:35000-45000 GCA_026315105.1 Locusta migratoria
CTCGTACACCAGCTCAGCAGTTAGTTTTGAGACGTGCGCGTGGTCCCGCACGCGGCGCGCGCCCAGGAGGCGCAGTGTCTGTATGCGCGACAAGACACGCACATCGCAAGACATGCAGTCAAGTCGGTAATGATCCTTCCGCAGGTTCACCTACGGAAACCTTGTTACGACTTTTACTTCCTCTAAATGATCAAGTTTGGTCATCTTTCCGGTAGCATCGGCAACGACAGAGTCGATGCCGCGTACCAGTCCGAAGACCTCACTAAATCATTCAATCGGTAGTAGCGACGGGCGGTGTGTACAAAGGGCAGGGACGTAATCAACGCGAGCTTATGACTCGCGCTTACTGGGAATTCCTCGTTCATGGGGAACAATTGCAAGCCCCAATCCCTAGCACGAAGGAGGTTCAGCGGGTTACCCCGACCTTTCGGCCTAGGAAGACACGCTGATTCCTTCAGTGTAGCGCGCGTGCGGCCCAGAACATCTAAGGGCATCACAGACCTGTTATTGCTCAATCTCGTGCGGCTAGAAGCCGCCTGTCCCTCTAAGAAGAAAAGTAATCGCTGACAGCACGAAGGATGTCACGCGACTAGTTAGCAGGCTAGAGTCTCGTTCGTTATCGGAATTAACCAGACAAATCGCTCCACCAACTAAGAACGGCCATGCACCACCACCCACCGAATCAAGAAAGAGCTATCAATCTGTCAATCCTTCCGGTGTCCGGGCCTGGTGAGGTTTCCCGTGTTGAGTCAAATTAAGCCGCAGGCTCCACTCCTGGTGGTGCCCTTCCGTCAATTCCTTTAAGTTTCAGCTTTGCAACCATACTTCCCCCGGAACCCAAAAGCTTTGGTTTCCCGGAGGCTGCCCGCCGAGTCATCGGAGGAACTGCGGCGGATCGCTGGCTGGCATCGTTTATGGTTAGAACTAGGGCGGTATCTGATCGCCTTCGAACCTCTAACTTTCGTTCTTGATTAATGAAAACATACTTGGCAAATGCTTTCGCTTCTGTTCGTCTTGCGACGATCCAAGAATTTCACCTCTAACGTCGCAATACGAATGCCCCCGCCTGTCCCTATTAATCATTACCTCGGGTTCCGAAAACCAACAAAATAGAACCGAGGTCCTATTCCATTATTCCATGCACACAGTATTCAGGCGGGCTTGCCTGCTTTAAGCACTCTAATTTGTTCAAAGTAAACGTGCCGGCCCACCTCGACACTCGGTAAAGAGCACCGCGGTAGGATTTCAACGGGGTCCGCCTCGGGACGCACGGGCACGCACGAGGCGGCCGCGCGCCTTCGGCTCGCCCCACCGGCAGGACGTCCCACGATACATGCCAGTTAAACACCGACGGGCGGTGAACCAACAGCGTGGGACACAAATCCAACTACGAGCTTTTTAACCGCAACAACTTTAATATACGCTATTGGAGCTGGAATTACCGCGGCTGCTGGCACCAGACTTGCCCTCCAATAGATACTCGTTAAAGGATTTAAAGTGTACTCATTCCGATTACGGGGCCTCGGATGAGTCCCGTATCGTTATTTTTCGTCACTACCTCCCCGTGCCGGGAGTGGGTAATTTGCGCGCCTGCTGCCTTCCTTGGATGTGGTAGCCGTTTCTCAGGCTCCCTCTCCGGAATCGAACCCTGATTCCCCGTTACCCGTTACAACCATGGTAGGCGCAGAACCTACCATCGACAGTTGATAAGGCAGACATTTGAAAGATGCGTCGCCGGTACGGAGACCGTGCGATCAGCCCAAAGTTATTCAGAGTCACCAAGGCAAACGGACCGGACGAGCCGACCGATTGGTTTTGATCTAATAAAAGCGTCCCTTCCATCTCTGGTCGGGACTCTGTTTGCATGTATTAGCTCTAGAATTACCACAGTTATCCAAGTAACGTGGGTACGATCTAAGGAACCATAACTGATTTAATGAGCCATTCGCGGTTTCACCTTAATGCGGCTTGTACTGAGACATGCATGGCTTAATCTTTGAGACAAGCATATGACTACTGGCAGGATCAACCAGGGAGCTGCCTTGCTTGCATAGCGTAGCAGCGAGGCCTGGCCGGGAGTGCATCCCGGCGGCCCGCGCGAACACGCAGTTCGCACCAGGAAGAAGAGTCCAGGAGGAGGCGGGGCTCCCCTGCACGATATACCTCGAAACCCTCTCAGGTCCCGGCGGCGCGCGGCGCCGGCCGAAGCACGTGGTCGGGTCCGAGAGAGGCGCAATCGCCCGGAGACAGGCGAGTAGACGAGTTCAGAAAACCCGTGCTCCCAACTGAGCTTGCCGCTGCCGGCAGAGGCCCGGGAGCGTGCTGTCGTGGCATTGCCGGCGGGAGGCAACACGGACGGCCGAGGCCGGCCGGAAGCTCCGGCGCCGGCGCCACAAGGGCGGGGCCGGGGCCCCGCCCCGTAGGCGGCGTGCAGAAGCGGGCGGGCGCGGCCGAGTCACCGGCCGCCGGCCGCGGTACAAGCCGCCGGCGAGAACCGCCGGGGCCACCGAGCCAGCAGCCGGAGTCGGGCCGCCGAACGCCGGGCGGCGGAGCAGCCCACACAGGCCGCAGCCGCCGCGCCGCGCTTCGTACAGCGCGCCCCGCCGCCGCTCCCACTCGCGGGGAGCCGCGCCGGCCGCGCGCCGCCGCGCGCCCCTCCCGCCCGCCGCGCGCCGCGCCCGGCCGCCGCCTCGGCGGCAGCGCGCCGGCGCCGCGCGGCCGGCGCGCGCGCCCGCGCCGCCCGCCCCACCGCCGCCGCGCGGCCCCCGCCCGCCGGCCGGCGTCGCCGCCCGCCCGCCGGCCCACCGTACCGGTCGCCACGCACTTCGGCAAGAAAGTGCACCACCGGGTGACCGTCACACGCAATCGTACGAATCGCGTGTTGCGTCCCAGAGAGCAACCGGTGACGATAGGGCAACGACACCACACCCATTTCAGTGGGTCCTGTGAAGTTGGCAACCCTTTCTTTGGTCCTTTGGAGAACGTACTCTCCTTTCGGAGTTCTAGACGGATACGCGATAGGTGCGGGGTGCAAAACGTAAATAGCTCTGCAACAGTTCGCCGACAAACATACGGAACTTTCCCGCAGACTGTAGTGGTTGTTTGTCTCGTCCCCTCCGCCCGTTTTCGGTTCGTCTGTTTTTCTTTCATGTCCGTTTCTGTTCTTTTGTTGTTGGTTCCGTTACTGCGGTTGTTCCTGTTGTTGTGCCCTGCTTGTTTGTGGTGTTTGTTGTTGTCGCCGTTTACACACATAGCTCCGATCACAGTCGGAAGTAGCTCCCAAAGAGCTGTACAGGTAATCCCAATGACATTTGACTGTGCACACCATACGTCATGCGGTAGATGCAATAATGGGGACTCCATTGACACGCCACTGTGAGGTTCCGGGGTTCCCCGTACAAAATCGAAATACCCCTGTCGATTTTCGCCGGCAAAATAGTAGCAATTGACCACAAACTGGAGTCGTTTTGGAGGTGGCTTGACAGAATTCTTTGCCCAATAGCGCAAACAGAGCCCGCGAAGCGTTCTACAGGACATCCGAAAAACATCTGTCCGTGCAGAGTATACGTCATCAGGTAAATGCAGCCATGTGGAATGCATCGTCACGTCACTGTACACTGGCACCACTGTCGTCGGGAAACCGGCATTGTCTTTGGGGCCTCTGTGTACATATACTGCACTTGTAGAGTGCGTGGGAACATTGCTATCGAATCGCCCGAAGAGCACGAAACAAAACAAACAAACGTGCGTTTACCACGGTGGATATCCGAGTAGCTGTCGTATTTGTGCCCCTCACCCGGGACATGTACATTTGCCGCACATTCAATGAGCGAGTACCGACCATCGTAGACAAGAACCATTGCACATGTCCCCAGAGCTCGGGAAGGAAACAAAAACGAGTCGAATTGTTGGAAGGAAACGGGTGCACAGTCCACGGTAGCATGTCAATGGACACCCCATTATTGCAATTACCTCATGCGGTATAATCCGCACGGAACAATGCTATTCGGCGTACCTGCAGAACCCGTTGCCGGCCATTGAGAACCGCGATCGGAACCATGTTCGTACAATTAGGCAAACGAGTATCTCGAAGGACACCACATGTCGTGGTGATGTGTCGTAGTCTGCAGAACCATGCAAACCGTGTACAGAGAACCCCCGAACCGATGTCGTGGACGCAGGTGGAACGATGTCGCGCGCCACGCACACGAAAGGCATAAGTACGCATGCGCGCCCGGGTAAGCACCAGCGCCGCCTCACCGACAATAGCACCAGCGGGTAGCTGTGATCAGGAACGACGTGGCGAGGTGACGCGCGGTTACGGTACGCCACGGTACGTTAGGGTTGCGTTAGGTTAGGTTACGTGAGGTCGGGTTAGGTTAGGCTACGTTGGGTTAGGTTAGGTCACGTTGCGTTAGGTTAGGTCAGGTTAGGTTAGGTTAGGTTAGGGTAGGGCAGGGTAGGCGACGCGACGCTAGGTTACGTTAGCGGAGGGCAGGGCAGGTGACGCGACGCGACGCCAGGCCGGGTCACGTCACGTCGCGTCACAGCGCGCCGGGCGGCGCCCGCGGCCGCGCCCCGCCCCCCACACCAGCCGACGCCGGCCTGCGGAGGGCGGCGCGACGTGCGCGCGTGCGGGGCACAGCCGCGCGCCGGGGCCGCCCGCCCGACGGGCACCGGGCGCCGGGGCAGCGGCCGGCCGCGGCCCGGCCGAGGCGCCCAGGCCGGCGGCGCGGCGGCGCGCGGGGCCGGCAGCGGGCGCGGCGCGTGCGCCCCGCGGGGGCCGGTGGCGCTGCGCCGGGCCGGGCCGGAGTGGCGGCGGTCCGAGCGGCCGGCGGCCGGCGGGGGCGCGCGCCGCCGCCCCCGACCGAACCGAGCGGATAGGGACAGCGGGAAAGTCGGGGAGGGCGGCGAACGCGTCACGGCGCGGTCCCGGGGGGTGCCCACAGTGGAATGAGAGGGCGACCAGGGCCCGCCGTCCACCCGCGCGTGGCGCGAAATTCGGGGGTCGCCCGGCGGAGGAGGGCCGGCGACGGCGAGCCGGCGGCCGGAGGAGCGGACGTGTGTTCGCGCGGCGACAAATGGACCGGCCGCCACCGTCTGTGTCCGCGAGCGCCAACCCGAACGCCGGAGGCCGGCGGCAGTGCGAGACGGGCGGGCAAATGGCACACGTATGGGAGCACCCGAAACGGCGCGCGCGCGCGGCAAAAAAAAAAAAAAAAAAAAAAAAAATCACCATCAAACACGAACGAAGAAGAGGGGGGGGGGGGGTGCGGCGGCACGGACACACACGCAAAAAAGAAGAGGTAACATGTGCATTACGACACAAGGTCGGCAATACGCGCGCACGACAAGGTGCATCACCGGCCATTGGACGGGTACACGAACGGAGGACGTCCGTACAGAACGAACGCAGACAGACGCGCGAGTGGGTGAGACCAGGATCCCGGTTCCGCCCTCCCGCCGGCCCGTCGATGTGGTGCAGGGCGACGACGCGCCGTGGAGGAGCGGCCCGCGGCCGTCGCCAGCGTGTGCGGCGCCGAGGGCGCGACAGGTGGCGCTGCCGGCGACGGGTGCGCGGAACCGCCGATAGGTGGCGCCGGCGAGGGCACGGCGGGAGGCGGGCGGCCGTCGTGCGGCCGGCAGATGGCGGCACCGCGCCGAGGAGCCGGCCGGGTTAATGGCGGGGACGGCGGTGACGCCGCCACGTAGAGACCAATTGCGACGGGCGAACGAGGAGGCGCCGCCCCGGAGCGCAGGGGCGCGCCCGATCGCGTTGGGCGGCACTCGCGCGGCGCGGCCGGGGGGGGGGTGGCCCGCACCCGGTTCACGGCCGACGTCGCCAGCGACACGAGGGCGGAGGGTGCCGGACCTGCGACGTTGGCACCCCTGCGTCGGGAAGGCGTACATGTCGAGACAGAGATGCAATTGGTGCGGAGGTCCGTGTACGAAAGGGAAACAGGTGCGCATAAATGCCGCCGAGAAGGTACACAAACGTACCGCAAAGGTTGTGCGGGCTCCTCACGAGTGTCCGCCCAGTGGTGCAAACATCGTAGTAACTAGGTCGCAAGGAGGTCTACCGGAAGCCGTCGTGACGTGTCGCCGTGCACACCGTACGTCGGCGGATAGACGCGGTGATGTGGGAGGTCATTTGCGCGTTACTGCACACGCGGCACCGCGCGTCCGAGACAGGCACACCGTCATTTTGCGGCCCTGTGTACATACACCACAGTTGTAGAGGTCATGTGAACATTCGTATGGTAACCGCCCGAGGGAAATACGTGTACAAACGCCAGACCGCAGTTGTACGACGCGACGGGCATGGGAGGGAAGCATCAGTTGGGAAGGGCGTGAGGCAGGGTGCTAGCCCACCTCCGATGCTTTTCAGTGTGCACATCGAGCAGGCGGTGAAGGAAAGCACGGACGGCTTTGGGATAGGGAGTAACGTTCAGGGGGACGACAGGACAACATTGCGTGTTGCCGATGGCAGTGTAATGCTGCCAGAGACAGCAAAGGACCTGGAAGAGCGGTTGAATGGAATGGACAGTGTGTTGCGGGGAATGTATACAATGGACATTGACAAGAGCAAAACAAAAGTAATGGAAGTGCGGTCGTCGAGGATCAGGCGATGCCGAAGGAGGTAGAGTGGGGAACGATACAATGTCGGCGGTAGATGCGTTGTGTTACGTGGGTAGGGAAATAACGGGCGATGGTCGCGGTACAGAGGACATAAAATGCAGAATGGCGACGGGAGGGAAAGCATTCCGGGAAGACGAGAAATGTGCTAACACCGAACAGTAATGTGCGTATGAGGAGGCCTTTTCGGAAAGCATTTGAGCGGAGAGGTGCCTTGTACGGACGTGACGCGTGGACGACAGGCGGTGCGGACAGGGGGAGATTAGAGGCGTTTGAGATGTGGTGCCACAGACGAATGCCAATGATTAGGTGGGTAGCTCGCATAACCAATGAAGAGGTACTGGACAGACCCGTGGCCAAAAGAGGGGATCGCAGACATCGAGGAATCGTACATGTAGCACCGGGGGGAGGTGTGTGGGGGTACAAATCGCAGAGGGAGACCGAGAGACGCGTATAGTATGCCGATTCACGTGGATGTGGGTTGCCGTTCCCATGAGGAGATGAAAAGGCCTGCTCAGGACAGAGACTAGGGTGGGGAGCTGCATCAAAGCAGACCCCGGACCGAGGAGCATAATGCGAATAACATTAACCGCCCGGGACAAAGAGTATGGTGACATTTGCCGATACCGGATAGGCCGTCGCACGTGTGCCCCGTAACCGGGAAAGATACATGATCCGCAGGCCGAGACGGGTATTCCACCCGCTGCACATGCAATGTGTCGTTTGTACGCCCGACCGGGTACCGCGCATCGCAAACACGAACCGTTGCGCATGCCCCAGGAGCCCGCGAACAAAAGGGTCCCATCGTGGGGAGAAAGGTACAGCGGTAGAGCAGACGGGCGCAAATGCCACGGTAGCATGTGCGTGGACACCCCATTACGGGAGGTATCGCGTGAGGTGTAATGTGCACGGAGGACGTCCGCCAAGAGCCGGTCGACAGCCATTTTGGAACCGTGGGCCGAACCATGTCGGTGCGCGTTGTCCCTGTACCGGTGGTCGGTGTTCAGAACAATAGCGGGCCCGTGCACCGACACGTTGTCCTGCCCCCGATATTATCAGGGAAGGCCTGGTATTTGGACATCATTGCGGCATGGGGCGACAGTTGTCGATGAACGTGCGAGACGGGATCCGTTACGAACAACACTGTCAACCGGTTGCGCACGACGGAGGACACCCTTGCGTTGTACTACATAGCGATAGCATGTAGCAGACGGGGGCTGTACGGTATTGTGTCTGAGGTGGCCGCAATCACGTACATGCAGGTAAGTGTATGTGACGTGCGCGTACCGCACATGTACAAATACGGCCCCGCCCAGCACGTACATTGGCGCGTATGAATGTGTAGTAATGGGTCTGCCCTATCCTCCCGCCGCCCGTAATGTCTGTGGCAGCCGCGGTGAATCACCGCAACAATGGATGGCATCGGTGATGGGTAAGAGTGAATGGCGACATGTCGTGTAGCCCGCCGGTCGCGTGTACACACGTATTCCACGACATTGCCGTTTACCGGCCATAGATCCCGCAGGCGACGCCCGTGCACATGTCCAGACGTCCGAGGCGTGTGACGTACGTAACATTCCCATCCGACGTGTGCCACGTCGCCGACCGCACCGTACTGTGTGCTACACGGCCCGTAGTCCCATGTCGACGAACCGCCGTCCACTGTTCTGCGAGCGGGTACCACATCATCAACATCCCATGTACAGCCAAACGCCAGCCGCCGGTGGATCGATCGCGAAAGGTACCTGCCCGTCGAGCCGTTGCGTCACGTTCTGCCTGCACAGCACTCCACCGTGAGGTGGCGTACCGCTGCAGTGCAATGCGTGTAATGCGTGTCCCCGCACGTTACTGATTGGGCTCTTCCATGGCCTCTAACGTCAAACCACCTCCCTCCGTAGATGTGCCAATCGCACACGTTCATAGCCAGGCTGCAACACTATACCAGGTACACACGTTTGCAGATCAGATGAGATTAATTATTTGTTCCGTAGACCCAAATTGAGGGGATCCCCGTGGATGTGGAACATGTCAAGAAACAAAATGTACAGGTTGCATAACAACAAATACTAACAATGTAAATACGGATACATAATTGTTTAAGGTTCTTCTTTTAGGGTTTTTTTGTGATCATATAATAGTACTAATATAGTATGGGTGCATGCAGCACGTGGTACAAGGTAGAAAGTCACTAACGGAGTAGAAGGAGGTGGCCACTAGAAGGTCGTTTAGGTTCCTCGTCAACTGACCTTTACTTGTAGCTAAATCGTTTGTACTTGATGGTAAAGTATTGGAAATGTGTGTTCCTGAGTAGTGGACCCCTTTGTGAACCGAAGTAGGTGCTTTTAGATCCTTGTGTGGACCATTGTTGTTTCTAGTATTGTATGTGTGAACCGAGCTGCTTGTTGGGAAAAGGGATATATTATTTATGACAAATGTCATTAAGGAATAAATACACTGAGAGGCGGTAGTTAATATACCCAGTTCTTTGAAGAGGCTTCTACAGGACGTCCGCGAATGTACGCCACAAATAATACGTATTACACGTTTTTGGGCTCTGAAGACTTGTGGCCGACCTGAAGAGTTAACCCCACAATTATTGTACCATATGACATTAAGGATTGAAAGTAAGCAAAGTATGCAAGCTTTGGTATTTGTATGTCTCCTATGTCTGAGAACACCCGTATTGGAAATACAGAGTTGTTGGGTCGTTTCTGCAGTTCTGTGGCGTGCTCCTCCCAACTAAATGTATTACCAAGCTGTAATCCCAGGCATTTAATTCTGTCAGCCTCTTGTATCTGCTCTTCTTCATATTCAATGCATATGCTGTAAGGAAATCTCTTACATGTCCTGAACTGCAGGTAGTGCGTCTTTGCAAAGTGTAATGACGATGAGTTGGATTTAAACCATGTAGTAATGTACATGAAATTATCATTAGCAGACGTTTCTATCACTACACGTGACGTACTCGTTATTGCAATACGTGTATCATCTGCAGACAAACCGAACTCTGCCTCTGGTAGTGTAACCGATGAGAGATCATTAACGTACACAGGAAAAGGCAATGGCCCTAAGATGGGTCCCTGTGGGACACCACATGTAGTTGCGTCCCAACCCGATGATGACTGTTGGCCCAATTCACTAGTCGCCTGCACCGACACCCTTCGATTCCTGTTAGTGAGGTACGACGCGAACCATTTGGCAGCGTTTCCCGTGACCCCATAGAATCCTAATGTACTTAAAAGGATGTTATGGTGCACACAATCAAATGCCTTTGACAACTCACAGAAAACACCTGCTGCTTGCAATGTATCATCTAATGGGTTACGTGCGTTCGCACTGAAGGTGTAAATAGCCTTCTCAATAT
>JAOYRU010000651.1:52500-62500 GCA_026315105.1 Locusta migratoria
ATCACAGACCTGTTATTGCTCAATCTCGTGCGGCTAGAAGCCGCCTGTCCCTCTAAGAAGAAAAGTAATCGCTGACAGCACGAAGGATGTCACGCGACTAGTTAGCAGGCTAGAGTCTCGTTCGTTATCGGAATTAACCAGACAAATCGCTCCACCAACTAAGAACGGCCATGCACCACCACCCACCGAATCAAGAAAGAGCTATCAATCTGTCAATCCTTCCGGTGTCCGGGCCTGGTGAGGTTTCCCGTGTTGAGTCAAATTAAGCCGCAGGCTCCACTCCTGGTGGTGCCCTTCCGTCAATTCCTTTAAGTTTCAGCTTTGCAACCATACTTCCCCCGGAACCCAAAAGCTTTGGTTTCCCGGAGGCTGCCCGCCGAGTCATCGGAGGAACTGCGGCGGATCGCTGGCTGGCATCGTTTATGGTTAGAACTAGGGCGGTATCTGATCGCCTTCGAACCTCTAACTTTCGTTCTTGATTAATGAAAACATACTTGGCAAATGCTTTCGCTTCTGTTCGTCTTGCGACGATCCAAGAATTTCACCTCTAACGTCGCAATACGAATGCCCCCGCCTGTCCCTATTAATCATTACCTCGGGTTCCGAAAACCAACAAAATAGAACCGAGGTCCTATTCCATTATTCCATGCACACAGTATTCAGGCGGGCTTGCCTGCTTTAAGCACTCTAATTTGTTCAAAGTAAACGTGCCGGCCCACCTCGACACTCGGTAAAGAGCACCGCGGTAGGATTTCAACGGGGTCCGCCTCGGGACGCACGGGCACGCACGAGGCGGCCGCGCGCCTTCGGCTCGCCCCACCGGCAGGACGTCCCACGATACATGCCAGTTAAACACCGACGGGCGGTGAACCAACAGCGTGGGACACAAATCCAACTACGAGCTTTTTAACCGCAACAACTTTAATATACGCTATTGGAGCTGGAATTACCGCGGCTGCTGGCACCAGACTTGCCCTCCAATAGATACTCGTTAAAGGATTTAAAGTGTACTCATTCCGATTACGGGGCCTCGGATGAGTCCCGTATCGTTATTTTTCGTCACTACCTCCCCGTGCCGGGAGTGGGTAATTTGCGCGCCTGCTGCCTTCCTTGGATGTGGTAGCCGTTTCTCAGGCTCCCTCTCCGGAATCGAACCCTGATTCCCCGTTACCCGTTACAACCATGGTAGGCGCAGAACCTACCATCGACAGTTGATAAGGCAGACATTTGAAAGATGCGTCGCCGGTACGGAGACCGTGCGATCAGCCCAAAGTTATTCAGAGTCACCAAGGCAAACGGACCGGACGAGCCGACCGATTGGTTTTGATCTAATAAAAGCGTCCCTTCCATCTCTGGTCGGGACTCTGTTTGCATGTATTAGCTCTAGAATTACCACAGTTATCCAAGTAACGTGGGTACGATCTAAGGAACCATAACTGATTTAATGAGCCATTCGCGGTTTCACCTTAATGCGGCTTGTACTGAGACATGCATGGCTTAATCTTTGAGACAAGCATATGACTACTGGCAGGATCAACCAGGGAGCTGCCTTGCTTGCATAGCGTAGCAGCGAGGCCTGGCCGGGAGTGCATCCCGGCGGCCCGCGCGAACACGCAGTTCGCACCAGGAAGAAGAGTCCAGGAGGAGGCGGGGCTCCCCTGCACGATACACCTCGAAACCCTCTCAGGTCCCGGCGGCGCGCGGCGCCGGCCGAAGCACGTGGTCGGGTCCGAGAGAGGCGCAATCGCCCGGAGACAGGCGAGTAGACGAGTTCAGAAAACCCGTGCTCCCAACTGAGCTTGCCGCTGCCGGCAGAGGCCCGGGAGCGTGCTGTCGTGGCATTGCCGGCGGGAGGCAACACGGACGGCCGAGGCCGGCCGGAAGCTCCGGCGCCGGCGCCACAAGGGCGGGGCCGGGGCCCCGCCCCGTAGGCGGCGTGCAGAAGCGGGCGGGCGCGGCCGAGTCACCGGCCGCCGGCCGCGGTACAAGCCGCCGGCGAGAACCGCCGGGGCCACCGAGCCAGCAGCCGGAGTCGGGCCGCCGAACGCCGGGCGGCGGAGCAGCCCACACAGGCCGCAGCCGCCGCGCCGCGCTTCGCACAGCGCGCCCCGCCGCCGCTCCCACTCGCGGGGAGCCGCGCCGGCCGCGCGCCGCCGCGCGCCCCTCCCGCCCGCCGCGCGCCGCGCCCGGCCGCCGCCTCGGCGGCAGCGCGCCGGCGCCGCGCGGCCGGCGCGCGCGCCCGCGCCGCCCGCCCCACCGCCGCCGCGCGGCCCCCGCCCGCCGGCCGGCGTCGCCGCCCGCCCGCCGGCCCACCGTACCGGTCGCCACGCACTTCGGCAAGAAAGTGCACCACCGGGTGACCGTCACACGCAATCGTACGAATCGCGTGTTGCGTCCCAGAGAGCAACCGGTGACGATAGGGCAACGACACCACACCCATTTCAGTGGGTCCTGTGAAGTTGGCAACCCTTTCTTTGGTCCTTTGGAGAACGTACTCTCCTTTCGGAGTTCTAGACGGATACGCGATAGGTGCGGGGTGCAAAACGTAAATAGCTCTGCAACAGTTCGCCGACAAACATACGGAACTTTCCCGCAGACTGTAGTGGTTGTTTGTCTCGTCCCCTCCGCCCGTTTTCGGTTCGTCTGTTTTTCTTTCATGTCCGTTTCTGTTCTTTTGTTGTTGGTTCCGTTACTGCGGTTGTTCCTGTTGTTGTGCCCTGCTTGTTTGTGGTGTTTGTTGTTGTCGCCGTTTACACACATAGCTCCGATCACAGTCGGAAGTAGCTCCCAAAGAGCTGTACAGGTAATCCCAATGACATTTGACTGTGCACACCATACGTCATGCGGTAGATGCAATAATGGGGACTCCATTGACACGCCACTGTGAGGTTCCGGGGTTCCCCGTACAAAATCGAAATACCCCTGTCGATTTTCGCCGGCAAAATAGTAGCAATTGACCACAAACTGGAGTCGTTTTGGAGGTGGCTTGACAGAATTCTTTGCCCAATAGCGCAAACAGAGCCCGCGAAGCGTTCTACAGGACATCCGAAAAACATCTGTCCGTGCAGAGTATACGTCATCAGGTAAATGCAGCCATGTGGAATGCATCGTCACGTCACTGTACACTGGCACCACTGTCGTCGGGAAACCGGCATTGTCTTTGGGGCCTCTGTGTACATATACTGCACTTGTAGAGTGCGTGGGAACATTGCTATCGAATCGCCCGAAGAGCACGAAACAAAACAAACAAACGTGCGTTTACCACGGTGGATATCCGAGTAGCTGTCGTATTTGTGCCCCTCACCCGGGACATGTACATTTGCCGCACATTCAATGAGCGAGTACCGACCATCGTAGACAAGAACCATTGCACATGTCCCCAGAGCTCGGGAAGGAAACAAAAACGAGTCGAATTGTTGGAAGGAAACGGGTGCACAGTCCACGGTAGCATGTCAATGGACACCCCATTATTGCAATTACCTCATGCGGTATAATCCGCACGGAACAATGCTATTCGGCGTACCTGCAGAACCCGTTGCCGGCCATTGAGAACCGCGATCGGAACCATGTTCGTACAATTAGGCAAACGAGTATCTCGAAGGACACCACATGTCGTGGTGATGTGTCGTAGTCTGCAGAACCATGCAAACCGTGTACAGAGAACCCCCGAACCGATGTCGTGGACGCAGGTGGAACGATGTCGCGCGCCACGCACACGAAAGGCATAAGTACGCATGCGCGCCCGGGTAAGCACCAGCGCCGCCTCACCGACAATAGCACCAGCGGGTAGCTGTGATCAGGAACGACGTGGCGAGGTGACGCGCGGTTACGGTACGCCACGGTACGTTAGGGTTGCGTTAGGTTAGGTTACGTGAGGTCGGGTTAGGTTAGGCTACGTTGGGTTAGGTTAGGTCACGTTGCGTTAGGTTAGGTCAGGTTAGGTTAGGTTAGGTTAGGGTAGGGCAGGGTAGGCGACGCGACGCTAGGTTACGTTAGCGGAGGGCAGGGCAGGTGACGCGACGCGACGCCAGGCCGGGTCACGTCACGTCGCGTCACAGCGCGCCGGGCGGCGCCCGCGGCCGCGCCCCGCCCCCCACACCAGCCGACGCCGGCCTGCGGAGGGCGGCGCGACGTGCGCGCGTGCGGGGCACAGCCGCGCGCCGGGGCCGCCCGCCCGACGGGCACCGGGCGCCGGGGCAGCGGCCGGCCGCGGCCCGGCCGAGGCGCCCAGGCCGGCGGCGCGGCGGCGCGCGGGGCCGGCAGCGGGCGCGGCGCGTGCGCCCCGCGGGGGCCGGTGGCGCTGCGCCGGGCCGGGCCGGAGTGGCGGCGGTCCGAGCGGCCGGCGGCCGGCGGGGGCGCGCGCCGCCGCCCCCGACCGAACCGAGCGGATAGGGACAGCGGGAAAGTCGGGGAGGGCGGCGAACGCGTCACGGCGCGGTCCCGGGGGGTGCCCACAGTGGAATGAGAGGGCGACCAGGGCCCGCCGTCCACCCGCGCGTGGCGCGAAATTCGGGGGTCGCCCGGCGGAGGAGGGCCGGCGACGGCGAGCCGGCGGCCGGAGGAGCGGACGTGTGTTCGCGCGGCGACAAATGGACCGGCCGCCACCGTCTGTGTCCGCGAGCGCCAACCCGAACGCCGGAGGCCGGCGGCAGTGCGAGACGGGCGGGCAAATGGCACACGTATGGGAGCACCCGAAACGGCGCGCGCGCGCGGCAAAAAAAAAAAAAAAAAAAAAAAAAAAATCACCATCAAACACGAACGAAGAAGAGGGGGGGGGGGGGGGGGGGGTGCGGCGGCACGGACACACACGCAAAAAAGAAGAGGTAACATGTGCATTACGACACAAGGTCGGCAATACGCGCGCACGACAAGGTGCATCACCGGCCATTGGACGGGTACACGAACGGAGGACGTCCGTACAGAACGAACGCAGACAGACGCGCGAGTGGGTGAGACCAGGATCCCGGTTCCGCCCTCCCGCCGGCCCGTCGATGTGGTGCAGGGCGACGACGCGCCGTGGAGGAGCGGCCCGCGGCCGTCGCCAGCGTGTGCGGCGCCGAGGGCGCGACAGGTGGCGCTGCCGGCGACGGGTGCGCGGAACCGCCGATAGGTGGCGCCGGCGAGGGCACGGCGGGAGGCGGGCGGCCGTCGTGCGGCCGGCAGATGGCGGCACCGCGCCGAGGAGCCGGCCGGGTTAATGGCGGGGACGGCGGTGACGCCGCCACGTAGAGACCAATTGCGACGGCGCGAACGAGGAGGCGCCGCCCCGGAGCGCAGGGGCGCGCCCGATCGCGTTGGGCGGCACTCGCGCGGCGCGGCCGGGGGGGGGGTGGCCCGCACCCGGTTCACGGCCGACGTCGCCAGCGACACGAGGGCGGAGGGTGCCGGACCTGCGACGTTGGCACCCCTGCGTCGGGAAGGCGTACATGTCGAGACAGAGATGCAATTGGTGCGGAGGTCCGTGTACGAAAGGGAAACAGGTGCGCATAAATGCCGCCGAGAAGGTACACAAACGTACCGCAAAGGTTGTGCGGGCTCCTCACGAGTGTCCGCCCAGTGGTGCAAACATCGTAGTAACTAGGTCGCAAGGAGGTCTACCGGAAGCCGTCGTGACGTGTCGCCGTGCACACCGTACGTCGGCGGATAGACGCGGTGATGTGGGAGGTCATTTGCGCGTTACTGCACACGCGGCACCGCGCGTCCGAGACAGGCACACCGTCATTTTGCGGCCCTGTGTACATACACCACAGTTGTAGAGGTCATGTGAACATTCGTATGGTAACCGCCCGAGGGAAATACGTGTACAAACGCCAGACCGCAGTTGTACGACGCGACGGGCATGGGAGGGAAGCATCGGTTGGGAAGGGCGTGAGGCAGGGTGCTAGCCCACCTCCGATGCTTTTCAGTGTGCACATCGAGCAGGCGGTGAAGGAAAGCACGGACGGCTTTGGGATAGGGAGTAACGTTCAGGGGGACGACAGGACAACATTGCGTGTTGCCGATGGCAGTGTAATGCTGCCAGAGACAGCAAAGGACCTGGAAGAGCGGTTGAATGGAATGGACAGTGTGTTGCGGGGAATGTATACAATGGACATTGACAAGAGCAAAACAAAAGTAATGGAAGTGCGGTCGTCGAGGATCAGGCGATGCCGAAGGAGGTAGAGTGGGGAACGATACAATGTCGGCGGTAGATGCGTTGTGTTACGTGGGTAGGGAAATAACGGGCGATGGTCGCGGTACAGAGGACATAAAATGCAGAATGGCGACGGGAGGGAAAGCATTCCGGGAAGACGAGAAATGTGCTAACACCGAACAGTAATGTGCGTATGAGGAGGCCTTTTCGGAAAGCATTTGAGCGGAGAGGTGCCTTGTACGGACGTGACGCGTGGACGACAGGCGGTGCGGACAGGGGGAGATTAGAGGCGTTTGAGATGTGGTGCCACAGACGAATGCCAATGATTAGGTGGGTAGCTCGCATAACCAATGAAGAGGTACTGGACAGACCCGTGGCCAAAAGAGGGGATCGCAGACATCGAGGAATCGTACATGTAGCACCGGGGGGAGGTGTGTGGGGGTACAAATCGCAGAGGGAGACCGAGAGACGCGTATAGTATGCCGATTCACGTGGATGTGGGTTGCCGTTCCCATGAGGAGATGAAAAGGCCTGCTCAGGACAGAGACTAGGGTGGGGAGCTGCATCAAAGCAGACCCCGGACCGAGGAGCATAATGCGAATAACATTAACCGCCCGGGACAAAGAGTATGGTGACATTTGCCGATACCGGATAGGCCGTCGCACGTGTGCCCCGTAACCGGGAAAGATACATGATCCGCAGGCCGAGACGGGTATTCCACCCGCTGCACATGCAATGTGTCGTTTGTACGCCCGACCGGGTACCGCGCATCGCAAACACGAACCGTTGCGCATGCCCCAGGAGCCCGCGAACAAAAGGGTCCCATCGTGGGGAGAAAGGTACAGCGGTAGAGCAGACGGGCGCAAATGCCACGGTAGCATGTGCGTGGACACCCCATTACGGGAGGTATCGCGTGAGGTGTAATGTGCACGGAGGACGTCCGCCAAGAGCCGGTCGACAGCCATTTTGGAACCGTGGGCCGAACCATGTCGGTGCGCGTTGTCCCTGTACCGGTGGTCGGTGTTCAGAACAATAGCGGGCCCGTGCACCGACACGTTGTCCTGCCCCCGATATTATCAGGGAAGGCCTGGTATTTGGACATCATTGCGGCATGGGGCGACAGTTGTCGATGAACGTGCGAGACGGGATCCGTTACGAACAACACTGTCAACCGGTTGCGCACGACGGAGGACACCCTTGCGTTGTACTACATAGCGATAGCATGTAGCAGACGGGGGCTGTACGGTATTGTGTCTGAGGTGGCCGCAATCACGTACATGCAGGTAAGTGTATGTGACGTGCGCGTACCGCACATGTACAAATACGGCCCCGCCCAGCACGTACATTGGCGCGTATGAATGTGTAGTAATGGGTCTGCCCTATCCTCCCGCCGCCCGTAATGTCTGTGGCAGCCGCGGTGAATCACCGCAACAATGGATGGCATCGGTGATGGGTAAGAGTGAATGGCGACATGTCGTGTAGCCCGCCGGTCGCGTGTACACACGTATTCCACGACATTGCCGTTTACCGGCCATAGATCCCGCAGGCGACGCCCGTGCACATGTCCAGACGTCCGAGGCGTGTGACGTACGTAACATTCCCATCCGACGTGTGCCACGTCGCCGACCGCACCGTACTGTGTGCTACACGGCCCGTAGTCCCATGTCGACGAACCGCCGTCCACTGTTCTGCGAGCGGGTACCACATCATCAACATCCCATGTACAGCCAAACGCCAGCCGCCGGTGGATCGATCGCGAAAGGTACCTGCCCGTCGAGCCGTTGCGTCACGTTCTGCCTGCACAGCACTCCACCGTGAGGTGGCGTACCGCTGCAGTGCAATGCGTGTAATGCGTGTCCCCGCACGTTACTGATTGGGCTCTTCCATGGCCTCTAACGTCAAACCACCTCCCTCCGTAGATGTGCCAATCGCACACGTTCATAGCCAGGCTGCAACACTATACCAGGTACACACGTTTGCAGATCAGATGAGATTAATTATTTGTCCCGTAGACCCAAATTGAGGGGATCCCCGTGGATGTGGAACATGTCAAGAAACAAAATGTACAGGTTGCATAACAACAAATACTAACAATGTAAATACGGATACATAATTGTTTAAGGTTCTTCTTTTAGGGTTTTTTTTGTGATCATATAATAGTACTAATATAGTATGGGTGCATGCAGCACGTGGTACAAGGTAGAAAGTCACTAACGGAGTAGAAGGAGGTGGCCACTAGAAGGTCGTTTAGGTTCCTCGTCAACTGACCTTTACTTGTAGCTAAATCGTTTGTACTTGATGGTAAAGTATTGGAAATGTGTGTTCCTGAGTAGTGGACCCCTTTGTGAACCGAAGTAGGTGCTTTTAGATCCTTGTGTGGACCATTGTTGTTTCTAGTATTGTATGTGTGAACCGAGCTGCTTGTTGGGAAAAGGGATATATTATTTATGACAAATGTCATTAAGGAATAAATACACTGAGAGGCGGTAGTTAATATACCCAGTTCTTTGAAGAGGCTTCTACAGGACGTCCGCGAATGTACGCCACAAATAATACGTATTACACGTTTTTGGGCTCTGAAGACTTGTGGCCGACCTGAAGAGTTAACCCCACAATTATTGTACCATATGACATTAAGGATTGAAAGTAAGCAAAGTATGCAAGCTTTGGTATTTGTATGTCTCCTATGTCTGAGAACACCCGTATTGGAAATACAGAGTTGTTGGGTCGTTTCTGCAGTGCTGTGGCGTGCTCCTCCCAACTAAATGTATTACCAAGCTGTAATCCCAGGCATTTAATTCTGTCAGCCTCTTGTATCTGCTCTTCTTCATATTCAATGCATATGCTGTAAGGAAATCTCTTACATGTCCTGAACTGCAGGTAGTGCGTCTTTGCAAAGTGTAATGACGATGAGTTGGATTTAAACCATGTAGTAATGTACATGAAATTATCATTAGCAGACGTTTCTATCACTACACGTGACGTACTCGTTATTGCAATACGTGTATCATCTGCAGACAAACCGAACTCTGCCTCTGGTAGTGTAACCGATGAGAGATCATTAACGTACACAGGAAAAGGCAATGGCCCTAAGATGGGTCCCTGTGGGACACCACATGTAGTTGCGTCCCAACCCGATGATGACTGTTGGCCCAATTCACTAGTCGCCTGCACCGACACCCTTCGATTCCTGTTAGTGAGGTACGACGCGAACCATTTGGCAGCGTTTCCCGTGACCCCATAGAATCCTAATGTACTTAAAAGGATGTTATGGTGCACACAATCAAATGCCTTTGACAACTCACAGAAAACACCTGCTGCTTGCAATGTATCATCTAATGGGTTACGTGCGTTCGCACTGAAGGTGTAAATAGCCTTCTCAATATCGGAACCTTTCAGAAATCCAAACTGTGATCTAGACAATGTGCCATTTGTGGTGACGTGGGTGAGAGGCCGCCTGTACATTACCTTTTCTATAATGTTTGCGAATGCTGGCAAAAGGGAAATGGGTCTGTAGTGTGATGGTATCTCTGTATCCCCCTTCTTGACGAGAGGTTTAATATCTGCATATGTTAGCCAATCAGGAAATGGTCCCGTTACAACAGACGGGCGACACAAATAACCTAAGATTGTGCTACGTCCACAGGAACACGCGTTAAGTAACGTTGTTGTTATTTCATCGTATCCACTGGACGCCTTTGTTTTTCAAGATCGTATTATGGACGAAATTCCGTGTGGTGACGTGACCGACATATTCATGTGTGTGAAGCTATTTGTAAATGCTAGTTTCAAATAATCAAGCGCATTATGTACTGACCCCGACAATCGCTTACTATCAGTAACGGATAGAAAGTACGTGTTAAATAG